>ML382872.1:0-46913 GCA_005239525.1 Nicotiana knightiana | reverse complement strand
AATTTTTAGCTTGCTAAAAATCATGTCACGCGTACGTGTACATAATTAATAGCACTTAATTAATATTTAAACTATTGAGCCCAAAGTCACGTGAACGTATATCTTGAGTTAATAAAAAATCACAACTATGTCACGCGAACGTGTACATAATCCCGCTAGCTTAATTAAAATTGCGCCTAGAGCACTCTAACGATGTTCATTATTATTGTAAAGTCATGAGGTTTGGATTTATTTGTAGGATAAGCATATGAAGCTATTTGAAATAGTAAGTCATTTATACTATGTAATCTTCGTTTACACCTTAATAGTTAGCTGCTAATTTAGCAAATAAAGACATTATTTTTTAACAATTACATGAAGCACGTGAATAATCCACGTTAAGAGATAAACAGGGATATGTCTAAACAAAGCTTTTTAACTTTAGCTAACAGTTCACATATATTTTTTTTTTTATATGTTTAAACTTTGGATTTTGAGTTCAAAGGAAAACGTCTACTTATTCAACAATCTTCAAATAAATCAGAAGGCCAAGATGCTAAAATATTCTATGTGAGCTAACATGTAGATGCAATAGTATTATCAAAATGCTAAAATAGAAACTGGCCTTTTAATGAAGAAATTTGATTATGTATAAACTTCGAACAATACTCGTACCATCAANAATAATCCACGTTAAGAGATAAACAGGGATATGTCTAAACAAAGCTTTTTAACTTTAGCTAACAGTTCACATAGCTTTTTTTTTTATGTTTAAACTTTGGATTTTGAGTTCAAAGGAAAACGTCTACTTATTCAACAATCTTCAAATAAATCAGAAGGCCAAGATGCTAAAATATTCTATGTGAGCTAACATGTAGATGCAATAGTATTATCAAAACGCTAAAATAGAAACTGACCTTTTAATGAAGAAATTTGATTATGTATAAACTTCGAACAATACTCGTACCATCAACTAAAAAACCTTGAACGCAAACTTCGAACAGGGCCTCGGCAACACCTCGACGGACTGAGCTCGACTTCAGGGAACAACAACGATTAATGAAGGTGGAGTTGCTGTGTTTTTTGGAGTGTTCTTTCCTCCTTTCTTTTCAGAAATCCTCTCTCGTTTCCCTTTTCTTTTCTTTTTTTGCTCTCTTTTTTTTTCTTAGAAATCCTCTCCTCTCTTTTCTTCTTTTTCCAGCTCTTTTTTTTTCAGAAATCTCTCTAGCTTTTTCTCTCCCTTTTTTCCAGAAAATTTTTTCCAGCCTTTTTCTCCTCCTTTCTTTTTTATTTTATAGCTTCCTCCCTCCCTAACTACATGTTCATGGAGATAAAGAGTGGGGATGTGGGGAAGATCATGGGTGTGGGATGTGTGATCATGGGTGTGGGGTGTGTGATCATGGGTGTGGGGTGTGGGGGTGTGTGTTGTGAGTGGAGTGGTGGGTTTAATATTTTCCGTTTCTTATTTATTTTTTTTATTTTTTATTTTTTTATTTTATTTTTTTAATTTTCTTAAATAAAACCTATTAAGAGTAAGATAAAATTTAAGATATTAAGATTAGATATAACATTAATATTTTATAGCAAAAAATAGTATAGAATTTGAGTGTGGTCAAAAAATAGTTGTTCACAGTGTGTGTATTTGGTTTTGAGCCTCGAGGGCTCGGGTGAGTTTCGGGTAGGCGTCGGAGTGCAAAAAGCCTTAGAAAATATGGTGTAATTGTTGTCATCTGGTGTCCAGGGATTTACCCTATGCGAACCACTCAAAGGGGTGCGAACGCACAGGGTTATAGAGGTCAGGCGGGTCAGGGTCAATTTGCATTGTGCGAACGCACCACATTGGATGCAAACGAGGAGGGTATGTTTGGGGACACTGTGCGAACGCACCATGTAGGTTGCGAACGCACAGCATAGGAGGGGTACCTGGGGGCTGGGTGCAAAAGGCCCTATGCGAACGCGGCCCCACAACCGCAAACGCACTGTTCAGTAAATCCAAGCCTCCGTGAATGCATCCTGGGGCCCGCAAACGTGGAGAGTAAATTCGTCCAGTCATTTTTAATACCCAAAAAGAGAATCCATACGGGACTCACCCCATTTTTTTCTCAAACTCTTTCTTCCCCACACCCCATAGGCGATTTTTGAAGAACTCTTCCACCATAGCTTCATAGGTAAGTGATCTTAACTTCATTTTGTTCCATTTTCATCAACATTTATTAGATTCTAGGCCTAAAATTATGGAATTAAAGGTAAAAAATTGGGTTTTTGGGTATAGTTAGGGCTTTTCGAATTTTTGGGAATTTGACCTCGTTTTGAGGTCGGATTTCAAAATAAATTATATATTCGGGCTTGGGGGGAATGGGTGATCGGGTTTTGGTCCGAACCTCGTGTTTCTACCAAGCGGGCCCGGGGTCGAATTTTGGAATTTTTGGAAGAATGTTGGGAAATCTATAATTAGGCATTGAAATTGAATTGTTGAGTAATTATTGATGTTATTGAGTCGATTATGTCTAGATACGATTGTTTCGGAGTCGGATTCGAGAGGGAAAACGGTGCTAGAGGCTTGATTTGCATTCTTGGAGCTGAGGTAAGTGTTTGGCCTAGCCTTAGCTTGAGGGAATAAGTGTTGAGTCATATGTGCTACGTGTTATTATTATGTGTAATGTATAGGTGAGGTGACAAGTACCTATACATTGTTGTCAAGCATGCCCGTGAGTCATTTCTTATGGTATATGTGCTCTTCTTCGATATTCACTGTGTTATGAAGTAGAATTTCATTTTGGAGATTATTTTGTTGTTGGAAATAATTGGTTGTGGACATTGTTGATTAGTTATTCAGTTGAGGATTATTTGGTTACGTTGTATATTCAATGAGATTGGTTATAGATGTGTCCTTTGCCGGGACAGTGATATTTCTGTTATTGTTCCCTTGCCGGGATGTTGTGATTTATGGTTTGTATTGTGGTTTTTCCTTGTCAAATTATTGTTCTTGATATTGTTTGGGTGAGGAAGAGTGTAAAGCACGAAGGGTGATGCCGTGTATTTATTTATTTCATTGTGAGGATAAGAGTGTAAAGCACGAAGGGTGATGCCATGCCATAATTTTTATATTTAAAAGCACGAAGGTTAATCCGTGCCGTTTTTTATTCATTGCATTGTGAGGCTGAGAGTAAAAGCACGAAGGGTGATGTCGTGCACTTGTTTTGGTGAGGATGAGAGTAAAGCACGAAGGGTGTTGCCGTGCACTTGTTTTGGTGAGGATGAGAGTAAAGCACGAAGGGTGATATTGTACACTTGTTTCGGTGAGGATGAGAGTAAAGCACGAAGAGTGATGTCGTGCACTTGTTTACTCTATGTGTTTACTTCCTGTTGCTATGGATGCTACTTAACCTGTTGCTTCGTTTCTGTGACTTAGTACTAGTTTTCCCTTTGTCCCCAGCATGTTCTCCCTCGTCTTACACTTAGTTGTTTATTTTATCTCGTTCTTTCTATTATATATTATTGAATTGCACAGGTATTTATTGTTTGTCGTGTCCTAGCCTCGTCACTACTTCGCCGAGGTTAGGCTCGCCACTTACTCAGTACATGGGGTCGGTTGTATTGATGCTACACCTGCACTTCTTTATGTTGTGCAGATTACGGAGCCGGACCCAGTGGACATTGAGCGAGGGAGTATACTTCAGTCCACGGCGACACCGAGGTAGTCCTGCAGGCGTCCGCAGGCCTTGGCGTCACCATCTATTTCTTTCCTTCTGTCTTATCTTGTATTTCTAGATAGCTACACTTGTTTATTTTAGACTCATGTTTTAGTAAATCTTAGACTGTCCATGAAATTGTGACACCAGTTCTGGGGTTATGTTTAAGGAAGTTTCGTAAGGTTTATTATTTAAGCTGTTGAATTTCTTACCTTCCGCATTCTTATTTCTATTTGTTCTTGTATTCCACTTTTTAAATGCTAAATAACAAAGGAATAAATCGGAATAACCATTAACGTTGGCTTGTCTAGCGGGTTCAATGTTAGACGCTATCACGGCCTGAAGGTGGGATTTCGGATCGTGACAGTACGTTTCGTAATATATTTTCTCACATGTACAACTATATGTTGCACTTTCAAGGGGTATATCAATTTCATGAATAAAGGTTTACTGATTATGATAGAACAACTAAAGTGGCAAAAAAAAAAAAATATATATATATATATATACACCAAGAAACATTGTCTATAAAGAGATATTATATTAGATCTGATACAACAACATAACATATTATTTGTAAATATATATAATTAAAAATACTATATAACGAGCTTACCTAAATCTCCGTCTTTGCATGCAGTCAGTTACTTTGATTTAACTATTGCATAATTAGTAACATTGATTTTCTATTTAAATGAATGTTGCAACTACCTCGACATCAATCGCTACACATAATTCATTTTTATTATATATTCTATACACTTTCTTATTGATAGACATGGAATTCACGTGCAACACAAGTACTCTAAAACTAATTATTATAAAAGCACGAATAATTTATGCTAAATGTTGAACAACTAAAATATCCTTGAAATATTGATCGACTGCGATGCCTTTAAATATTTGTATAATTTAAGGATCTAATGATAAATTATCTAATGATGGAATTCTTTTTTGATTTAAACTCTACATATAACCGATCTTACAACGTTGATCCTACTTTGAATTAGAAAAGTACTTCCATAATTTTCTTTCAAATGATTGTTGCTCCTAATTACAATTCTTTTATAGCAAGGCACGTACTAAAAGAAAATTTTAGTACAGCGTTCTAAAAACATCTATACATTTTACAAAATTGAAAATTCTTACTATCCTTTAAAGTCTTAATTTGTATTTAGTTCATATAAATCTAAAACTAAATTAAGTTAGTATCTTTTACCTAAATATTATGAGTTACTACATAATCCAAATAAATTGAGTTAAAATTTAAAATATTAAATAATAAGAAATAATTAAATGATAATTTTTAAAATATAGAATCTAATTTTAAAAGATAAAAAAGTATGGGCAAGTTAATATGAATATTTTTCTTTTACATGATAATAAAGTGGTTCTAATAATGCATATGAGCTTGTTCTCTTTACTTTATTTATTTTTACTTCAGTATGAGTAATTGATTCCTTTACAAACACAAAGAAATGATTGATGCTAGATTAAATTTTCTAAAACAAGTGCGTCCAAGTCTCCTATATATCGAAGTTTAACAAATTTTTCTTTTGATTGGTTTATTTTCATTAGATGCTCACGCGCCATGAATTGTCTCAAATTCAAGATTTACATCAATATATTATATAAAAAGAAAATATTTTAGAACAATATTATTAATGTATTGTGCGTGATGATTGACTAAAAATAATTTAAAGTAAGTGGAACAATTGGATCGACTGGATCGACGGTGTAACAGAAGCAAAATACATATATTCATATAGAATGTGAAAATCAACTGAAACTTTTCAAACAAATAGGATATTTCATAATATAAGGTGTTGATTTTATCTTTGTATATCGTTTTGAAAATATTGGGTTTATGAATTTAAGTCTTTTTTTCTTCAAATTATTTATCTTTTTCATATTTGCCTTACTCTACATAATAAATATTTATTTATTTTATAAAATAAATGTTTGTATTATTTAAGGCACTGATTAGTTAAGGGATACTTATGATACTTTAGAGCATTAGAGTAATATAATTCTTTTAAATATAAGTATTCTTCGTGTCCACGTAATTCTTGATAGTACATATTTAAATAGTAAAGATTTATCCAAAAGTTTTGAAATTGTTTTAACTCAAACGACGTGGAATGAATTTCAAAATTATCCTATACTTCTTCGTAATTTTCAACAATATTTTTAAGTAAAAAGGTGTGAACTTGACGCAATTATGTGTTTCATGTTATTACCATGTATTTTATTACTCTTATATATGTTCAAAAAATTATTTATGAAAAACATTTTCAACAATGTTATGCTATATGTTAAGGAAAACAAATCATTTAAATAGGTGTCACATGTAATTATTTTTCTTGCATGATTATGACTATTATTTTTGTTATATTTGATGAGCGGGGTGATCATTTTGATGAGAAAATATGAAAAAAAATCAAAATCATTTGCAATTTATTAAATAACCATGTAGTATATAATGCTTAAATTCAGGGAAAAATATAAAATTTATCGTTTTGTCGAAAATAATTGCTTTAGCTAGCTAAAATATATATTTCTCTAAAATCTTAATTAATCATGGACTTGATTTATCAAAACACGTGTATGATTATGTGATGACCCAAAAAGTCATCTCTCATTTTTACAAGTCAAAACGGTGTTCCGAGGACTTGAAAACCTCCTTTTATTTTACATCATTTTGCGTGCGCAGTCCCGGCGTATAGCCGGGAAGATTTTATATGAAAAACTGAGAAAATACTAGTTTTGCCTTTAAAATTGAATTTAAGTTGACTTCGGCCAATATTTTGGGTAAACAAACTCGGACCCGTGATTTGACAGCCCCGGAGAGTCCGTAGGAAAATATGGGACTTGGGCGTATGCCCGGAATCGAATTCCGAGGTCCCAAGCCCGAGAAATGAATTTTTGAAAGAAATTATTTTACTGAAATTATCAGAGTTTTTAGAAATTTGATTATATTTGAAATTTATGGTATAGGGCCCGTATTATGGTTCCGGAGCCCGGTACAGGTTCAATATGATATTTACAACATGTCTGTAAAATTTGGTAAGAAATGGAGGTCGTTTGGCGTGATTCGGACCCATATTTGTAAAATTTGAGACTTTGAAAGTTTTAAGATTTTTCTTTGATTTCTATGCTCAATTCATTGTTTAAGATGTTATTTTGGAGATTTAATCGCACGAGTAAGTCTGTAGGATATTTTTGAGGTTGTGTACATGTTTGGTTTGGAGCCCCGAAGGCTCGGGCGAGTTTCGGATAAGCGTCAGGGTGATTTTTACTTATAAAAATCTGGTGTTATTGTTGTTTGCTGGTGTCCAGGTGTTTGTTCCATGCGAACGCGTGGTAACCCACGCGAACATGAAGGGTAAACGGGGAAGGGGCAGGATTTGTTCTATGCGAACGCACTGGCTGGGACGCGAACGCGGAGCTTTGGGTAGGTTGGTCTATGCGAAGGCATCCAGCCTTCGCGAACGCATAGAGTAGGAGGGGAGCTGGGGCTGGGTAGCCTATAGCACTGTGCGAACGCAGCCTGTGGCACGCGAACGTGTAGGCCTGGGGGATTAATCCTATGCGAACACGGCCAAGGCTCGCGAACGCATAGAGTAAGTGTCTAGTGTTTTAAAAACAGAACCAATTTCGGGCATTCGTCAAAAACTCATAACTTCTTCTTCCAAACTCCAAATTGGACGATTTTTGAAAGGGAACTTCACTACAAATTCATAGGTATGTAATCTTAGACTTATTTTCTTCCATTTCCATTAACACCCATTAAATTTTTAGGCCTAACTCATGTTCTTAAGGGTAGAAAATTAGGGATTTGGGTAGAGTTAGTGCTTTTTGTATAATTGGAATTTAGACCTCATTTTGGGGTCGGATTTCAAAACTAAATACATATTTGGGCTTGTGGGTGATCGAGTTTTGGTCCGAACCTCGTGTTTCGACCAAGCGGACTCGGGGTCGAATTTTGACTTTTTGGGAAGAATGATAGAAAATCTATAATTAAGTATTGGAATTGGATTATTTAGTGTTTATTGATGTTATTGAGTCAATTATATCTAGATACAATCGATTTGGAGTCGAGTTCAAAAGGAAAAGCGGTGATTGAGGCTTGATTTTGGTCGTGGAAGTCGAGGTAAGTGTTTGACCTAACTTTAGCTTGAGGGAATAGGTGTTGAGTCTTATTTGCTATGTGTTTATACCATGTTCAACGTATAGGTGAGGTGACGAGTACCTATACGTTGGTGTCAAGTACGTCCGTGAGTCGGAAATTATGAATTATGTGATTTTCATTGATTTTTATTGTGTTATAGCTTGAATGTCACTTTAGTAGTTGTTCATTCAGTGGAAATTCTTGGTAATGGATATTGTTGAGTATTTGTTCGGTTAAGGAATCTTACGTAAAGATATGTACTTGAGCGAGATTGGTTATAGTTGTGTCCCTTGCCGGGATAGTGATATTTTTTTTACTGTTGTTCCCTTGCCGGGATGTTATGATTTATGATTCATATTGTTGATTTTTCCTTGCCAAAATTCTACCGTCTATTGATTATTGTGAGGAAGAGTGTAAAGCACAAAGGATGATGTCGTGTATCGATTATTGTGAGGATGAGAATGTAAAAGCACGAAGGGTGATGTCGTGCCATGTTATGATATTAAAAGCACGAAGGGTGATGTTGTGTCGTTTCTATTTATTATTTGGTGAGGATGAGATTAAAAGCACGAAGGGTGACATCGTGCAATTGATTTTATATTATTATTTGGTGAGGATGAGCGTAAAAGCACGAAGGGTGATGTCGTGCACTGTTTTCGTTGTGATTGTTATTTCCTGTTGTTACTTAGATAATTGAATTGTTGTCTTATTTCGTTATTTCTGTTATCTGATATTACTTTCCCCCAGCGTCTTTCCCCTTTTCCCTTGTACTTAACTGGTTACTCTTGTTGTTATCATTGCTTCCGAATATTATTAAATTACACAGGTTATCTTGATTGTCGTGTCCTAGCCTCGTCACTACTTCGCCGAGGTTAGGCTCGACACTTACTCAGTACATGGGGTCGGTTGTACTGATGCTACACCTGCACATCTTTTGTTTTGCAGATCCCGGTACAAGACCCTTTGGACATTAGAACTAGGAGGTTATCTTCAGTCCAGTCGGAGACACCAAGGTAGTCCGCAGGCCTTGGCGTCCTCTTCCACTTCTTTATTTCTGTTTTAGTTATTTCAGAAACATATGTATTTACTTTTGTTCGAACCCCTTATTTGTAGTATTTGTAGATAGTCCGTGAAAGTGTGACACCAAGTTCTGGGAGCTGTTGTTATGGGTTTTGTGATAATATTTAAAAAGGTTGTTAGATTCTAACTCTTCCGCACTTTTATTTCCACTGATCTTGTATGTCGCTAACTAGTTGCTAAAAATGAAGAAATAATATAGAATAACCAGTAATATTGGCTTGCCTAACGAGTTCAATGTTAGGCTCCATCACGGTTCCGACGGTGGGAAATTCGGGTCTTGACAAGTTGGTATCAGAGCACTATGTTGCATAGGTCTCACAATTCATGGACAAGCTTAGTAGAGTTTGAGGGATCGGTACGAATTATCTCCCAGAAGCTACAGAGCCTAGGAATGACTTCACATCTATTCTTCTCTGTCGTGCGATTTGAATTCTCAATGCTAACTGAATGTTTACTCTATTCTCTCGCAAATGGCGAGAACACGTGTTTCTTCATCCACTTATCAGCAACCCGAGCCTCCAGTTGCAGCACCTATGAGGGGCCGAGGTCGAGGTCGTGCTAGAGGCTAAGGCAGGGGTAGAGCTCAGCCCAGATCAGCAGCCCCAGTGGCGGAGCCTCAGGTAGAGTTTGTTGATGAGGTTCCTGCCCAGACAGTCCCGGTTGGGCCAGCTCAGGTCCCCGAGGGTTTCTTGTCCGCCTAGTGGGCCTCATGGAGAGTGTCCCTCAGGCAGGTTTGCTTCCTACAGCACCAGCCGTCTCTCAGGCTGGGGGAGAAGCCCAAACTCTCGCTACTCGCACTCCGGTGCAGTTGGCTCCTCAGTTTCAGATTCCAGTAGCTCAGCCAGCTGGGATAGATCAGCCGGGTATTATGGCTCAGACCAGTGATGGAGCAGTTATGTCTGCTGATGCCTTGTAGAGGTTGGACAGGTTCACCAAGCTTTTCACTACTACTTACAGTGGTGCATCTTCAGAGGATCCCCAGGATTACTTAGACAGTTGTATGAGGTTCTTCAAAACATGGGGATCGTGGAGACCAATGGGGTCGATTTTGCTAATTTGCGCCTTTCTGGTCCCGCCAAGACTTGGTGGAGGGATTATTGCTTGACCATATCAGCTGGATCTTCGCCCTTGTCTTGGGCCCAAATCTCCGATTTATTCTTGGAGAAGTTTCTTCCAGTCACCCAGAGAGAGGATCTCCGGAGGCAGTTTGAGCGTCTCCAGCAGGGTTATATGACAGTTACACAGTATGAGACCTGATTCATCACTTTGGCCCGACATGCTATCATGATACTAGACCGAGAGAGGGTGAGGAGTATTATTGAGGGGCTAGCTCAGCCGATTAGACTATAGATGGCCAGAGAGACAGGCAGTGATATTTCATTTCAGGAGGCGGCAAATGTGGCCAGGCGAGTCGAGATGGTCTTATTGCAGGGTAGTGGTCAGGGGTCTGACAAAAGGCCTCGTCATTTTGGCCGGTTCAGTGGTTCCTCATCTGGAGGCAAGGATTCTTTAGGTAGGGATCATCGTCTTAGACCCTTTCAGTCAGCACTCCAGGTATCCCGCAGTGCACCACCAGCTTCTATCAGTGCACCGCTGCTCCAGAGTTTTCAGAGTGGTTACTCCAGTCGATAGGGAAAGTTTCAGGGCCAGTAGTCTCAGCAGCCGAGATCCTGTTATACTTGTGGTGGCCCGGGGAACATTGCTAGATTTTGCAGTCATTACAGGTATGGTTTCAATTTGCAGCAGGGATGCTTCAGTTTTATTTGACCCGGGGTCCACATATTCCTACGTGTCCTCATATTTTTCTCCTTATCTGATTATGCCTCGTGATTCTCTAATTACTCCTGTATATGTATCTACACCGGTGGGTGATTCTATTATGGTAGATCGAGTCTACCATTCATGTATAGTGGTTATCGGTGATCTGGAGACCAGAGCAGATCTTCTACTCCTTGATATGGTCGATTTCGATGTTATTTTGGGGATGGATTGGTTGTACCCCTATCATGATATTCTGGACTGTCATACTAAGACTGTGACCTTGGCCTTGACGGGAGTGCCTCGATTGGAGTGGAGAGGGGCTCTTGGCCATTCTTCCAGCAGGTTTATCTCATATATGAAGGTTCGGTGCATGGTTGAGAAGGGGTGTTTGGCCTATTTGGCTTATGTTCGCGATTCTAATGCTGAGGTTCCTTCTATGGAGTATGTGCCCATAGTCCGTGAGTTTCCAGAGGTATTCCCTGCAGACCTGCCGGGTATGCCACCCGAAAGGGATATTGACTTTTGCATTGATTTGGCTCCGGGCACTCAACCCATTTCTATTCCACCGTATCGTATGGCCCCACCAGAGTTAAAGGAGTTGAAAGAATAGTTGTAGCATTTACTTGATAAAGGCTTCATTAAGCCTAGTGTCTCACCCTTGGGTGCGCCGGTGTTGTTTGTTAAGAAGAAGGATGGGTCGATGAGGATGTGTATAGATTATCGGCAATTGAACAAGGTGACCGCCAAGAAAAAGTATTCATTGTCGCGAATTGGTGATTTGTTTGATCAGCTTCAGGGTGCCAAGGTATTTTCAAAGATCGATTTGAGATCTGGCTACCATCAGTTGAGGATTAAGGCATCTGATGTCCCTAAGATAGCTTTTCGCACTCGGTATGGGCATTATGAGTTCTTAGTGATGTCATTCAAGTTGACGAATTCCCTAGTAGCTTTTATGGACTTGATGAACCGAGTGTTCAGGCCTTATCTGGATTCCTTCGTGATTGTCTTCATTGATGATATTCTGATTTATTCCCGCAACCGGGGGGAGCACGAGCAGCACCTTCGAGTCGTTCTTCAGACTTTGAAGGACAGTCAGTTGTATGCTAAGTTTTCTAAGTGTGAGTTCTGGTTGAGTTCAGTTGCATTCCTTGGTCATGTTGTATCAACAGAGGGTATCTAGGTGGATCCCAAGAAGGTTTCAGCAGTCAAGTATTGGTCTCGGCCCACATCAACTACAAAGATTCGGAGTTTCTTGGGCTTAGCAGGCTACTATCGTCGGTTTGTGGAGGGTTTTTCATCTATTGCAGCCCCGATGACCAGATTGACTCAGAAGGATGCCCAGTTCAGGTGGTCAGATGAGTGTGAGGCGAGCTTTCAGAAGCTCAAGACAGCCTGGACCACGTCGCCGGTGTTGGTTTTTCCCTCAGGTTCCGGGCCATATACTGTGTATTGTGATGCATCTCGGGTTGTACTTGGTGCAGTGTTGATGCAGGATGTCAAGGTTATTGCATATGCTTCGCGTCAGTTGAAGATCCACGAGAAGAATTATCCAGTTCATGATTTGGAGTTAGCAGCCATTGTTCATGCGCTGAATATTTGGAGGCATTATTTATATGGCGTGTCTTGTGAGGTGTTCACGGATCACAAGAGTTTGCAATATTTGTTCAAGCAGAAGGAGTTGAATTTGAGGCAGAGAAGATGGTTGGAGTTGTTGAAGGACTATGATATCACCATCTTATATCATCCGGGGAAGGCCAATGTGGTGGCCGATGCTTTGAGTAGGAAGTCAACAAGCATGGGTAGTCTTGCTTATATTCCGGTCAGAGAGAGGCCGCTTGCTTTGGATGTTCAGGCTTTAACCAATCGATTCATGAGATTGGATGTTTCTGAGCTCGGCCATATTCTAGCTTATACAGTTGCTCGTTCTTCATTATTTGATCATATTCGAGACCGGCAGTATGATGATCCTCATTTGTGTGTCCTCAGGGATACGGTCCGGCACGGGGATGCCAAGCAGCTTACAGTTGGTGATGATGGAGTTTTATGGATGCAGGGTCGTATTTGTGTACCCAATGTGGATGGACTTCGTGAGTTGACATTATAGGAGGCCAATAGTTCCCGGTATTCCATTCATCCGGGCGTCGCAAAGATGTACCAGGATTTGCGGCAGCATTATTGGTGGTGGAGGATGAAGAAAGATATTGTGGCATATGTAGCACGATGCTTGAACTGTCAGCAAGTTAAGTACGAGCACCAGAGACCGGGTGGCTTGATGCAGCAGATTGAGATTCCCGAGTGGAACTGGAAGCGTATCACCATGGATTTCGTAGTTGGGGTCCCACGGACTCAGAGGAAGTTCGATGCGGTATGGGTCATTGTGGATAGGTTGACCAAGTTAGCGCATTTCATTCCTGTGGCAGTTTCCTATTCTTCGGAGAGATTGGCAGAGATCTACATTAGGGAGATTGTTCGCCTTCATGGTGTGCCCGTGTCTATTATTTATGACTGAGGTACGCAATTTACCTAGTATTTATGGAGGGCAGTGCAGTGTGAGTTGGGCACGAGGGTTGAGTTGAGCACAGTATTTCATCCTCAGACGGACGGACAGTTCGATCGTACTATTCATATTTTGGAGGATATGCTACGAGCTTGTGTCATTGACTTTGGAGGCTCTTGGGATCAGTTCTTGCCATTAGTTGAGTTTGCCTACAATAGCTATCAGTCGAGCATTCAGATGGCTCCTTATGAGGCATTATATGGTAGGCGGTGTCGGTCGCCGATTGGGTGGTTTGAGCCAGGAGAGGCTCGGTTGTTGGGTACGGAGTTAGTGCAGGATGCCTTGGATAAGGTTAATATCATTCAGGATAGACTTCGTACAGCGTAGTCTAGGCAGAAGAGTTATGCCAATCGCAGAGTTCGTGATTTGGCATTCATGGTTGGGGAGCGGGTATTGCTTTGGGTATCGCCCATGAAGGGCGTGATGAGATTTGGGAAGAAGGGCAAGCTAAGCCCTAGATTCATTGGTCCATTTAAGATTCTTGACATAGTGGGAGAGGTGGCCTACAGAATTGCGTTGCCACCGAATTTATCAGTTGTGCATCCGGTGTTTCATGTGTCTATGCTTCGGAAGTACCACGGAGATCCAACCCATGTGTTAGATTTCAGCAGTGTCTAGTTGGATAAGGATTTGACCTATAAGGAGGAGTCGGTCGCCATATTATACCGGCAGGTTCGTCAGTTGAGATCGAAGAGTTATCCTTCGGTTCCTATCCAGTGGAGAGATGAGCCTGCCGAGGCAGCTACCTGGGAGTCCGAGTCCGATATGCGGAGCCGTTATCTCCATATTTTCCCCTGATTGAGGTACTTTTCTATGTTCGTTCGAGGACGAACGAATGTTTTAGAGGTGGAGAATATGATGACCCAAAAAGTCATCTCTCATTTTTACAAGTCAAAACGGTGTTCCGAGGCCTTGAAAACCTCATTTTATTTCACCTCATTTTGCATGCGCAGCTCGGGCGTATAGCCAGGAAGCTTTTATATTAAAAACTGAGAAAAATACTAGTTTTGCCTTTAAAATTGAATTTAAGTTGACTTCGATCAACATTTTGGGTAAACTGTAACGACCCGGTCTGTCGTTACGTAGAACTTGCATTTTTATTGTTGTCATCGACTTGTCATGGATTGGTTATTCTATTATTGATGTGTTAGAGTCTATAGGCTTGAAATCGGAATGGTTAAATGAGAATTCAGTAACTTAGTCTTTAAAAGATAGCCTTATAATGGAAAAAGTCAACTAAGAGTTGACTTATTAGGAAATGACCTCGGAATGCGGATTTTATGGCTCGAATAGCTTTGTTAGGTGATTTGGGACTTAGGAGTGTGTTCGGAATATTTTTTGATGTCCGGTGTGGAATTAGGCTTGAATTGGCGAAAGTTAGTTTTTGGCGATTTCCAGACAGCAGTAGAAAATAGGCTATCGGGGTCGGAATGGAATTTCGACAGTTGGAACAGGTTCATAATGCCATTTGGATGTGTCTGCAAAATTTCAAGTTAATCGGAGTTGTTTTGCGTAGTCTCGGCATTGTTGGAGGATTTCAGAAATTTCAAAGTTCTTAGGCTTGAATCCAATGTAAATTTGGTATTTTGATGTAAATTTTGGTGTTGTGAGAGTGCAACTAAGTTTGAATGATGTTACAGGATGTGTTGGTAACGTTGGTTGGGGTCCCGAGGGTCTCGGGATTGATATCGGGTGGTTAACGGGTATTTTTGGCCTTAGGAACCTACTGGAAAAAATCTGGTGTTCTGTTACTGGTGTCCTTGTACGCGATCGCAGGGATACATTCGCAATCGCGTAGTGCAAATTGTGAGGGGCAGAATTTTACTCTCTGCGATCGCATAGGTGTGTTCGCGATCGCAGAGGTTGAGCAGGTTGAGCAGTGCAATCGCGTGAAAAGTGTTGTGATCGCGTAGGGATAAGGCAGGCGCGTGGGGGCGAAGTCGATTGGTCTTCGCGATCGCGTGAGGAGAGCTGCGATCACATGAGGAGAGATGCGATCACGTGAGGAGAGCTGCAATCGCGTGGGGTTGGAGAGTTCTGCTACGCGATCGCGACAGGAAGTCCGCGATCGCGGTGAAGGAATCACTGGGCATAATTAATTAAACCCTTCCGCGACTTAACCCTTATTTTACACCATTCTTGTACGGGAAAAAGCTTTGGGGACGAATTTTGAAGAGGGAAATCCTTGTTCTTCATAGAGGTAAGTATTTTGATTATTAAAACTCGATCATGGATGATTATAGAACATAAAACCAGTGTAAATTCGTGGTAAAACAGTAGAAAAATGGAATTTTGGGGCTTGAGGATAAGAGACCTTTAGGGGTCGATTTGAGGGGTCAAACGGACTCCGATTTTGGTGTTCTTTATATGAACAGAATCGTGGGAGGACGAAGAACACTTTCCTCTAAAAATTTCTGAGTTTTGGCACGTGGGCCTGGGGGTCGGGTTTTGACCAATTTCGGGTTTTTGGGTGAATTCTTGATATTTTCAATTGGAAATCATTCCTTAAGGATATATTGATGATAAAAATCTGAACTTGGTAGATTTGAAGCACTCGGAGGCCGAATTTAGAGGCAAGGGCATTGCGGAGTACTGTGTTAGCCGGTTTTGAGATAAGTAATGCTTCGAAACTTGGAACTGAGGGTTCGAAACCCCAAACTATTTGATAACTGTTGTTAATTAAGGTAACGCACTTGCCAAGTGACGGGCATGCGGGCGTTTACCGAATATTTGTAGCCTGGCTCATCCCATTTTACTGTCTATTGGTTATCCCATGTTGATATTGTACTGTGAAGGTGGTAATTACCTGAAACGAAATAGAAATCATGCTAAGTATAAATGTTAAGGCTTCATGCCGATGTGTTTAGACCGGAATGGTCGATTATTGATGTCTCTATATGTGATTATTGCTTTCATGTACTCAGTCTTGTTATAGTATATGTTTCATGCCTCAGTCTCGTAAGTTGCTAGTTTATTTATATTATCATTGGTTTGGGTTGCATTGCATATGTTAGAGCATTCTAAGTGAGACTGGAAGGTACTAACTGAGTGAGGCTTAGAACCTAGTTTGATACAGTTATGAGGTCGGACTGCACACTACAGCGATCCTGAAATCATGCCTTCGTTGGCTTGATATAGCGCTTGGGCTGAAAGGAGCCCCTCCAGAGTCTATACACCCCCAGTGAGCGCACAGATATTCCGGAGATGGATTTCTCCGTGGTTGTTATGTTCCGGAGATGGATTTCTCCGTGGTTATTATGTTCCGGAGATGGATTTCTCCATGGGGGCTGGATCAGCCGTTTTCCTTAGTACTTAGTGACTGTGTCACTTGTGTTTATGTAATATCCGAGATGGACTTCCCTGGGCCTGAAGGCCATATTCTAGTACTGAGTAGACCACCTTATGAGAGCTAGATTAATGAGTACACACCATTCATGATTCCATATGCATTCATGCTAGTATGCAGGGTTACAGACATATCTTGATACATCGTATTTATTTCCTAATATATTACTGTCATGTCCAATTTATATACTGTTGTTTGAATTGTCGGAGGTTTAGTCTGTCACTGCATCTCAGCCCGTAGTTTGGTTTCGTTGCTACTGAGTTGGTGTACTCACATTACCCCCTGCACCTTGTGTGTAGATCCAGGTACAGAGGAGTTCAGCTCGGGCCAGGGAGCGCATCAGTTTCATCAGAGTTGACGAGGTAGCAGCTGGTGACTGCGATCTCGTCTTCTCTTTCCTTTCTACCTGTCGTATATATTTTCAAACTATGTTAGTCATTTAGTTTGATTTTATTTAGTATTAGCAGCTCATGACTGTGTGACACTGGATCCGGGAATTGTAGGACTTGGTCTTTCGAATTTTATAAACTAGTTTTTCCCAAAATACTGGATTTATTATTTTTGTCATTGATTTCAGAATTTGTTAAAAAGGGGCTTTTTATGAGAATTGTATTTAGTTAGATAAAATGGGTGGTTTGCCTGGTTCCACGACAGGCGCCATCACGACTCCGAAAATGGGTCGTGACAAGTTGGTATCAGAGCGCTAGGTTAAATAGGTCTCACCAGTCATGAGTAGGTTTAGTCGAGTCTTGCGGATTGACGCGGAGACGCCTGTACTTATCTTCGAGAGACTGCAGAACCTTTAGGAAAAATCTCACATTCTTGAAATCTTGTCGTGCGAATCCATTGATTCAACCTGAAGAGTAATTCGTTGAACTTCTTTCATGTATTCAAACGCGCACGTGAGAGCTCGGTATTAGTCGTGCACCGATGGTTTGTGATTTCCATGAATGGGATGTGATTTTAGCATGCTTGGGGCCAGTCTAGAGGACCTGAGGCCGGATTTTTGTCTCTAGCTTGAGTGCCGAGATTTCATTTGTGTGAGCATATGTATTGGGGACTTATATGTACGTTGGTGTCCTTATTGATGGAGCTTTGTGACTAGATGACTTCGTGGTGGGTATGATTAACAGTTAGATGTGTTCAGGTTGTTTGATTGTGACGAGAATGGATTAGCGGGAGATGTAGCAAGAACCATTAAGTATTTGACGTCTATATTGAGATTAGAATATGGATTTGAGTTGTGAGTGTATTGAAGGACCTCTTGTGTGGTTTAGTTGTGGAGTGAAGTAGATTTTTCTATTGTGTTATGAGTTCCTGGTGATGTCTTTTGGGTTGGCCAATGCCCCAGCAGTGTTCATGTATTTGATCGACGGTGTATTCAGCCGTGTTATAACTCCTTTGTTATCGTAATTATTGATGGCATCCTGTCGTACTCTCATAGCCAGGGATATCATACTCCGCATTTGATGATGGTACAAGGATATAGGGAGGAGAAGCTTTGTGCGAAGTTCTCCAAGTGTGAATTGTTAGCTTAGTTCAGTAGCATTCTAGGGACACGTGGTGTCCAGTGAAGGTATCTATGTGGTCAGACGAGTGTGAGTGGAGCTTTCAGAAGCTCAAGAATTCCTGGACCACAGCTCCAGTGTTAGTATTGCCATCAGCTTCAGGTTCTTATACCGCTTATGGGATGTCTCGAGGGCAGGCAGTGGTTGTGTTCTACTGTAGGAAGGTATAGTGATTGTGTGATAGCTATGATATTTGGAAGTGTATAGGGAGATAACATTTTGAGATTTAGCAGGTAGGGGTATCTCCTGCGGGTTTTCCTGAGGTGTGTGACCCTTATGTTTATCTGTAGTAAGTTCTCTCTATCAGTAAATGATGCATGTTGCAATTTGAGTTTAGATCGCTTGTGGGAGTAGGCATGACCATCACAATGGTGGATGCAAGATTGGCAATTGATTTGAGTGTTATATGATTTAGGTCATATAAGCTTATGGAGGATTCAGTTGAATCCCACCACAGCATGGTGGCAGTGATAATGTGTGGGCATAGTCTTATTTGTCGTGATCCTTGGCTTTGAGCCAAGTGGGGGAGTTCGTTATTGATAAGTTGATTACATGATTATGTGTTGTATTGGTTTCGGTTCGAGGTATGTTGGTGAATCAGCTATAACCTATAGAGGTGGAGTCAGGGAATGACTCGAGTGATGGAAATTTCTTCGATACAAGTTGTAACGTACTTTACGGATAGTGGAATTCATTGTATGATGGAGTTGTAGTGGTAAGCATAGAGTGTGCAATGTATGAGCGTGCGTGTTGCTTCAAGGGTGTGGATTACTTTCCTAGTATGTGGATTGCAAGCGGGGTCAGGTCGTTCTGGGTACTTGGTTACTGTAATTGAAATTGCGTAGAGTAAAAGACGTTCGGAAATGGTTCAGACAGATTCAAGGTTATATGTAGCGATCGAGGGTCTTCAAGGTCTGAGAAGCGCTAGAACTGAGATTTACGGGAAAGGTGTCAAGACTTGTGGTGTATTTGCATTATCGTGGATTATATCCATCAGTATTAGGAACGAAAAGGTAATGAATTTAAATTCGCATGAAGTCTCTTCAGGGTAAGTTTTCTAATGTGGTGCATTTGGGGATAATTGAGGGAGTATTCAGTCAATTATGAGCCTTAGACGGTATATTTTTATGTTCGGGTTTCGTGCGGGGAGTCGGGATTGAGAATTGTGGTACTATGGCAAGAAGAAGTATCAACTCGAAGGTAAGTCAAAAGGAACTTGAATAAATAGGACAGCTTGTTAGTAGGTCGGATCGGGATGATATGGGATATGGTTGATTCTTTGGGTGTTTATAAGGTAATGAGTTGTTACAGGTGTTTATTAGCAATTCTCTTGGAATTTGGTGGCATGCGTAGCTTGGTTGAGTTAGAAGGATTCAGTCCTGACGGTTTGGTGTTGTACAAGTATAATTCGGGAGTTCTTGATGGTTTCTACCACGGTTGGAGATGTATATTTCTACGGGCGTGAGGGTCAGGTGATGTATAGTGATTTTGCTTCTAGATGGGATCGAATGGAAAGTTCGTAGTTGTTGTGGCTAGGAAGGGAGCATGAAGTTCTCATATTTATCATGGGATTTCATGGCGTAGGCGGTATTTTGAGTGGCATATGTGATATCACGGTTCAGTTCTGGAAGAAAGGCCAAAACTGGCAGTTTCAGATGAGTAGGTAAAGGATACCACTATTGGAGGGCTGGATAAGAGTATACATTCATAAAGGACAATGTGTTCAAGACAATGTGTTTGAATAAGGGTGCTTCATTGGTGTTACGACGCTCTCTCGTCAGATCGGCTGCTGATATTCGAGGTTTCTTGGTGACACAGAGGAATTATGGGGGTATCCTTCGTGAAATGATTGAGCATCAGGAATGTGTTATATACTTAAGTGGGGGAATTAGGATCAGATATGGTAATTGGTGTGCCTCATGGATTTTGAGACTGGGAGTTTTCATGAACAGATTATTTTTGTAGTTGTGAACTACGAGGATGCGAGCAAAGCTAGTCAAGTGTCAGTATATGTCATGATTCAGTCATTATGAATGTTCAGAGAGTTATCTACCTGTTGTGGGTGACCAGAGTTGACTTATAGTTATTGGTAGGCCGGTATGGGTGTGTGGTCTGCACCGAGCGGGAATTATTGACTCCGAAATGCTATTGTTGAGGGATGTACCATTCGATTGTCATTGAGCTTATTCGTGTCTTGGAGTGATCTATGAGTTACCTTTAGGTGTTCGAGGAGTTGTGATTGTTGGTTATTTATGTGCATAAGATGTAGTCCTATCGGGGCTGTATATCGAGATTTGATTAAGCTAAGTAATTGGGTGTTGCAGGAGTGAGACGTGTTGGTTATGTTCTTTCTGGTTCGGGTGGCACAGTATCGTCCGATTTCTCGTGATTATGGAAATGCACTTTGAGTAATTGATGTTGAATTTCGCATGGTTATTGATTTTTGAGCAAGGTGGTTTGGAGTGTGTCATGTGGTCCAGCGGTTGGATGGGATCACGCTTTGCAACTCGGTTAGGTAGAGGTATGATCCTTGGTGCCGGATTTGTGTGATATGGTTTCACGATGTGTATCAGAATTTTAGTATGATGTGGTAAAGGTAAGTGTTAGTGGAAGTATAGCCCTCTCGTGCGAGTCTTCTTTATTTAATGAATTGAACTCTTGATATGTGGTTATTGAGTGCACAAGTTGCACAAGTTATGGTTCTAGATGGTATTGATACTGATCGGGCGAATGGTTACTAGTTTATACATGTTTCTTTCATCATCGGTCGTGTATGGAAGTGTTAGAACGAGGCATGGTTTGATAAGAGGGTATGTACCGGTATTGAGTTGTTTGAATAACTATTCTGGTTAGGAGTTATCTCTATGAGTGGTTGAGCCACGCGGTATATTATGTGATTTCATCTTGGTTTACGGATATGGGTTGATACAACGTGTTCAGACCATTTCAGCTTATAGTCGTGGAAATTTGATCTCGTAAATTATTACCAGAAGTGGAAACTTGGTTTTAAGGTCTATGGGTCAGGATTTGATAATAACATTTCAGTTATGTTGTTTATCGGATATAGATGGGGTAAGGTGACATGGGATCACCTCCGAATATGTGCATGGAAGGTTACACAAAAAAATTTGGTGGTGTTGGAACATCTCCAGGCACGTTCGAGGACGAACGCATATTTAAGTGGGGGAGAATGTAACGAACCGGTCTGTCGTTACGTAGAACTTGCATTTTTATTGCTGTCATTGACTTGTCATGGATTGGTTATTCTATTATTGATGTGTTAGAGTCGATAGGCTTGAAATCGGAATGGTTAAATGAGAATTCAGTAACTTAGTCTTTAAAAGATAGCCTTATAATGGGAAAAGACAACTGAGAGTTGACTTATTGGGAAACGACCTCGGAATGTAGATTTTATGGCTCGGACAGCTTCGTTAGGTGATTTGGGACTTAGGAGTGTGTTCGGAATATTTTTGTGATGTCCGGGGTGGAATTAGGCTTGAATTGGCAAAAGTTAGTTTTTGGCGATTTTCGGACAGCATTAGAAAATAGGCTATCGGGGTCGGAATGGAAGTTCGACAGTTGGAACAGGTTCGTAATGCCATTTTGGATATGTCTGCAAAATTTCAGGTTAATCGGAGTTGTTTTGGGTAGTTTCGGCATTGTTGGAGGATTTTAGAAATTTCAAAGTTCTTAGGCTTGAATCCAATGTAAATATGGTTTTTTGATGTAAATTTTGGTGTTGTGAGAGTGCAACTAAGTTTGAATGATGTTATGGGATGTGTTGGTAACGTTGGTTGGGGTCTCCGAGGGTCTCGGGATTGATATCGGGTGGTTAACGGGCATTTTTGGCCTTAGGAACCTCCTGAAAAAAATCTAGTGTTCTGTTGTTGGTGTCCTTGTACGTGATCGCAGGGATACATTCACGATCGCGTAGTGCAAATTATGAGGGGCAGAATTTTACTCTCTGTGATTGCATAGGTGTTTTCGCGATCGCAGAGGTTGAGCAGGTTGAGCAGTGCGATCGCGTGAAGAGTGTTGTGATCGCGTAGGGATAAGGCAGGCGCGTAGGGGCGAGGTCGATTGGTCTTCGCGATCGCGTGAGGAGAGCTGCGATCGCGTGGGGTTGGAGAGTGATGCTACGCGAACGCGGTGAAGGAATCACTGGGCATAATTAATTAAATCCTTTCGCGACTTAACCCTTATTTTACACCATTCTTGTACGGGAAAAAGCTTTGGGGACGAATTTTGAAGAGGTAAATCCTTGTTCTTCATAGAGGTAAGTATTTTTATTATTAAAACTCGATCATGGATGATTATAGAACATAAAACCAGTGTAAATTCGTGGTAAAACAGTAGAAAAATAGAATTTTGGGGCTTGAGGATAAGAGACCTTTAGGGGTCGATTTGAGGGGTCAAACGGACTCCGATTTTGGTGTTCTTTATATGAACGAAATCGTGGGAGGATCAAGAACACTTTCCTGTAAAAATTTCTGAGTTTCGGGACGTGGGCCTGGGGGTCGGGTTTTGACCAATTTCGGGTTTTTGGGTGAATTCTTGATATTTTCAATTGGAAATCGTCCCTTAAGCATATATTGATGATAAAAATCTGAACTTGGTAGATTTGGAGCACTCGGAGGCCAAATTTAGAGGCAAGGGAATTGCGGAGTACTGTGTTAGCCGGTTTTGAGGTAAGTAACGCTTCCAAACTTGGAACTGAGGGTTCGAAACCCCAAACTATTTGATAACTGATGTTCATTAAGGTGACGCACTTGCCAAGTGACGGGCATGCGGGCGTTTACCAAATATTTGTAGCCTGGCTCATCCCATGGCACTGTCTTTTGGTTATCCCAGATTGATATTATGCTGTGAAGGTGGTAATTACCTGAAACGAAATAGAAATCATGCTAAGTATAAATGTTAAGGCTTCACGCCGATGTGTTTATACCGGAATGGTCGATTATTGATGTCTCTATATGTGATTATTGCTTTCATGTACTTAGTCCTGTTATAGTATATGTTTCATGCCTCAGTCTCGTAAGTTGCTAGTTTATTTATATTATCATTGGTTTGGGCTGCGTTGCATATGTTAAAGCATTGTAAGTGAGACTGGAAGGTACTGACTGAGTGAGGCTTAGAGCCTAGTTTGAGACAGTTATGAGGTCGGACTGCACACCGCAGCGATCTTGAAATCATGCCTTCGTTTGCTTGATATAGCGCTTGGGATGAAAGGAACCCCTCCGGAGTCTATACACCCCCAGTGAGCGCACAGATATTCTAGAGATGGATTTCTCCGTGGTTGTTATGTTCCGGAGATGGATTTCTCCGTGGGGGCTGGATCAGCCGTTTTCCTCAGTACTTAGTGACTGTGTCACTTGTGTTTATGTAATATCCGGGATGGACTTCCCTGGGCCTGAAGGCCATATTCTAGTACTGAGTGGACCACCTTATGAGTGCTCGATTAATGAGTACACATCATTCATGATTCCATATGCATTCATGCTAGCATGTAGGGTTATAGACATATCTTGATACATCATATTTATTTCCTGATATATTACTGTCATGTCCAATTTATATACTATTGTTTTAATTGTCGGAGGTTTAGTCTGTCACTACCTCTCAGCCCGTAGTTTGGTTTCATTACTACTGAGTTGGTGTACTCACGTTACCCCCTGCACCTTATGTGCAGATCCAGGTACAACGGAGTTCAGCTCGGGCCAGGGAGCGCATCAGTTTCATCAGAGTTGACGAGGTAGCAGCTGGCAACCGCGATCTCGTCTTCTCTTTCCTTTCTACATGTTGTATTTACTTTCAGACTATGTTAGTCATTTCGTTTGATTTTACTTAGTATTAGCAGCTCATGACTGTGTGACACTGGATCCGGTAATTGTAGGACTTGGTCTTTCGAATTTTATAAATTGGTTTTTGCCAAAATACTGGATTTATTATTATTGTCATTGATTTCAGAATTTGTTAAAAAGGGGTTTTTTATGAGAATTGTATTTAGTTAGATAAAATGGGTGGCTTGCCTGGTTCCATGACAGGCGCCATCACGACTCCGGAAATGGGTCGTGACATAAACGGACCCATGATTTGACGGTGCCGGAGGGTCCGTAGGAAAATATGGGACTTGGTCGTATGCTCGGAATCGAATTCCGAGGTCCCAAGCCCGAGAAATGAATTTTTGAAAGAAATTGTTTTACTGAAATTATAAGAGTTTTTAGAAATTTGGTTATATTTGAAATTTATGGTATCGGTCCCGTATTCTGGTTTAGGATCCCGGTACAGGTTCAATATGATATTTACAACATGTCTGTAAAATTTTCTAAGAAACCGAGGTCGTTTGGCGTGATTCGGACCCGTATTTGTAAAATTTGAGACTTTGAAAGTTTTGAGATTTTTCTTTGATTTCTTTGCTCAATTCGTTGTTTAAGATGTTATTATGGAGATTTGATCGCAAGAGTAAGTCTGTAGGATGTTTTTGAGGTTGTGTACATGTTTGGTTTGGACCCCGAGGGCTCGGGTGAGTTTCGGATAGGCGTTGGGGTGATTTTTACTGATAAAAATATGGTGTTATTACTGTTTGTTGGTGTCCAGGTGTTTGTTCTATGCGAACGCGTGGTAACCCACGCGAACGCGAAGGGTAAACGAGGAAGAGGCAGGAACGTGGAGCTTTGGGTAGGTTGCTCTATGCGAACGCATCCAGCTTTCGTGAACGCATAGAAAAGGAGGGGAGCTGGGGCTGGGTAGCCTATAGCATTGTGCGAACGCGGCTTGTGGCCCGCGAACGCGTAGGCCTGGGGAATTGAGCCTATGCGAACGCGGCCAAGGCTCGCGAACGCATAGAGTAAGTGTCCAGTGTTCTAAAAACAAAACCAATTTCGGGCATTCTTCAAAAACTCATAACTTCTTCTTCCAAATACAAATTGGGCGACTTTTGAAAGGGAACTTCACTACAAATTCATAGGTATGTAATCTTAGACTCATTTTATTCCCTTTCCATTAACACCCATTAGATTTCTAGGCCTAAATCATGTTCTTAAGGGTAGAAAATTCGGGATTTGGGTAGAGTTAGAGGTTTTTGTATAATTAGAATTTAGACCTCGTTTTGGGGTCGGATTTCAAAACTAAATACATATTCGGGATCGTGGGTGAATGGGTGATCGGATTTTGGTCCGAACCTCGTGTTTCGACCAAGCGGGCCCAGGGTCGAATTTTGACTTTTGGGGAAGAATGATAGGAAACCTGTAATTAACTATTGGAATTGGATTATTTAGCGTTTATTGATGTTATTGAGTCAATTATGTCTAGATACAGTCGATTTGGAGTCAAGTTCAAAAGAAAAAGCGGTGATTGAGGCTTGATTTCTGTCGTGGAAGTCGAGGTAAGTGTTTGGCCTAACTTTATCTTGAGGGAGGTGTTGAGTCTTATTTTCTATGTGTTTATACCATGTTCAACGTATAGGTGAGGTGACGAGTACCTATACGTTGGTTTCAAGCACGCCCATGAGTCGGAAATTATGAATTATGTGATTTTCATTGATTTTTACTATGTTATAGGTTGAATTTCACTTTATTGGTTATTCATTCGGTGGAAATTCTTGGTAATGGATATTGTTGAGTATTTGTTCGGTTAAGGAATCTTATGTAAAGATATGTACTTGAGCGAGATTGATTATAGATGTGTCCCTTGCCGGGATAGTGATATTTTTTACTGTTGTTCCCTTGCCGGGATGTTATGATTTATGATTCATATTGTTGATTTTTCCTTGCCAAACTTCTACCGTCTATTGATTATTGTGAGGAAGAGTGTAAAGCACAAAGGGTGATATCGTGTATCGATTATTGTAAGGATGAGAATGTAAAAGTACAAAGGTTGATGTCGTGCCATGTTATGATATTAAAAGCACGAAGGGTGATGTTGTGTCGTTTCTATTTATCATTTGGTGAGGATGAGATTAAAAGCACGAATGGTGATGTCGTGCACTTGCTTTTATATTATTATTTGGTGAGGATGAGCGTAAAAGCACGAAGGGTGATGTCGTGCACTGTTTTCGTTGTGATTGTTATTTCCTGTTGTTACGTAGATAATTGAATTGTTGTCTTATTTCGTTATTTCTATTATCTGATATTGCTTTCCCCCAGCATCTTTCCCCTTTTCCCTTGTACTTAACTAGTTACTCTTGTTGTTATCATTTCTTCCGAATATTATTAAATTGCACAGGTTGTCTTGATTGTCGTGTCCTAGCCTCGTCACTACTTTGCCAAGGTTAGGCTCGACACTTACTCAGTACATGGGGTCGGTTGTACTGATGCTACACCTGCACATCTTTTGTTGTGCAGATCCCGGTACCGGACCCTATGGACATTAGAGCTAGGAGGCTGCCTTCAGTCCAGTCGGAGACACCGAGGTAGTCCTGCAGGCGTCCGCAGGCCTTAGCGTCCCCTTCCACTTCTTTATTTCTGTTTTAGTTATTTCAGAAACAGATGTATTTACTTTTGTTCGAATCCCTTATTTGTAGTATTCGTAGATAGTCCGTGAAAGTGTGACACCAAGTTCTGGGAGTTTTTATTATGGGTTTTGTGATAATATTTAAAAAGGTTGTTAGATTCTAATTTTTCCGCACTTTTATTTCCGTTGATCTTGTATGTCGCTAACTAGTTGCTGAAAATAAAGAAATAATATAGAATTAACCAGTAATGTTGACTTGCTTAGCGGGTTCAATATTAGGTGTCATCACGATCCCGACGGTGGGAAATTCGGGTCGTGAAAGATTAATATTTTATTATTTTGAATATGATAAAATAGTAAAAAATTTAGTTGGGGTATAACTGGCATAATTTATATTCGACATAACTTTATAAATAATTGAGACAACCCTCGAAAATATGTCAATGTCTTAGTAATGAAAATGTAATATTTTTTGGAGGTGATTCAAAGATGGACAACTATATATTTTACTTTTGAGATGGAGAAGCCAACGTTATCGAATGAAACATACTCCAAAAATGTCCTTTATAAAGAAGTATTAGATATGATATTACCACACTGAATATTTATACACTATAAAGAAGATATCATTTACGTGCAACGCACGTACATAGTAACTAGTTATTATAAAAGTGTCACGATCCAAAATCCATAAGGTCGTGATGGCGCCGGACACCACTGTCAGGCAAGCCAATCATTAAATGGTTAAGATAAATTTTCTGTTTTAGCATTTTGAAATCATTACCTTTCACTTAACACGCAATATCTAAATAAAATTCATTAAGTAGAAATAACAGTCCAATATTCTATTTTGATAAAATAAATCCCAAACACATCCCAGAACCCGGTGACACAAGTACATGAGCAATTTCTAAGAATTTTACAAATTCTACAAAACTTGTCCGAAATACAAATTGGATAAGGAATAAAAATGAGAATACAATACATAGAGGAAGACGCTACCGACTGCAGGTCGTCTCCGAATGATGCAGCTCACGATTCACTAAAAACTTCTCTTTTTGTTTTGACGTTGTCAACATCCCGAAAGAAAATTCCTTTGTTAGTGATGTCTAAGTCTCCAAGTCAGTCATATTGCTATGAAGGTACCTGTGCAACAAAATGCACAGCAAGTGTAGCATGACTACGAAAATAACGTGTACTCAGTAAGTATCCCGCCTAACATTGAAGAGGTAGTAACGAGAGGTCGACTTGACACTCACTAAGGTCCAACAAAAGAATTTAACACGATATGATATCAGTAATAGGCATACGAGGACGATGAAAGCAGTAAACATTAAAGATAACTGTAATTCAAATAAATACTGGAAGTAAATAAACAATTACTACTTCATTTTCTCCCAAATATTTTGTCACTTCAAAATCCATGAAATCATTAACAATTTAACATGCGCATACGGGATAAGGAAAACAGGCCTGAGCCATCATAATAATCATATATGTGCACTGCCGAGGGTCGAACGGCCTGAACCATAGTTTCATCTTTCAATCTCAATGTGGCGTACGAACCGCTCCCATGAGAGTAGGGAAAATAACACTCCGCTCACGAAATGTAAATTGTGAAGCGGTCACATGCAGTCATGCACAAGCAAACAGTCCACCCCGACTACATCGGGAAAGCAAATACTCAAGTAAATGACAAATTTCCCTTCTAAAGCTCACAAAAATAATATTTAAATATTTTCCAGAAATCCATTTTCTTTTTACCAAGTTCAGTAAGGTTTAAATACTTTATTTTCATTAATAAGATTACAAATGCAACAATTAAAACATGTTTTTGGGTCCTAGACTACACAGACATAAACATGATAGTAGCTACGCACGGACCCTCGTCACTTCGTGCGTACGTATCCCTCACAAATAGTAGCACATATTTAATTATCTCACCTAGGGGACAATTCCCCCTTACAAGGTTAGAAAAGAGACTTACCCCGCTCCGAAATTCCATAACCGGCTTCCAAGCCCTTCCGATGACTCAAATCATTGCACAACGCTCCGAAACTAGTCAAATAACGGCAAACTAATGAAAATATACTCTAATACTTGTTAACAATTCAAATTATATAAATTCCCAACTCCGCTCGAAAAGTTGACCAATTTTCCGTCGGGCCCACGTGCCCGGATTCAAAAATTTTTTGAAGATAATGATTACCCATGACTTTACTAGCTCAAATATATAATTTACTCTTAATTTCATGCTCAATTTCGTGGTCAAAATCCAAAATACCAATCTCAAGTTCTTCTACCAAAACCCCAAAATATCAACTAATTTCCATGTTCTAATCCATATATACACATGTATTTAACTCAAAATTGTGAAGAAAACACTTACCACATTTCATATGGTGAAAATCGGCTCAAAAATCGCTTCAATCCGAGCTCCATACCTCCAAATATGCTAAAAATGGCCGAGACCTCGATATATAACTTCTGCCCAGGTATTTACTCATCGCGATCGCGGAAAATGCTTCGCGATCACGAAGTACAAAATTTTCCAGCCCAAATTTACTCTTCGCGATCGCGAAGAACAAATGCTCAGCTCTTCTGGACAGCCTCTAGTATAATGGTCATAACTTCTTTTACAAAACTCTAAATAATAAATAGTTTAATGTTATGAAAACTAGACTCCAATATAGACAACTTTCATGTTTTGTTCATCTCCCAGTTCCTTATATATTTCTAGATATAAGCTTCTAAAGTCAGCCTTGTGCAACACAAATTTCTTCTTTATCTTCCCGGACACTCTGTAGTGTAATAGATATATATATATATCTTTGTACACAAATCCAAATGCTAAATAGTTTACTTTTATAGAAACTAAACACAAATCTCTACAACTTTCAGTTTTACACCATCTCAAAGTTCGTTATATATTGTGAGATATGAGCCTCCGAAGTCGAGTCAGTGCAGCAGAATATTTCCTCTATGCGATCGCGAAAAGCTTTCTGCGATCGCGATTCACTGGCCCATTTCTCTCACTTTACTCATCGTGATCACGACCAATTTCCCACGATCGCGTAGCACACTTCTGTAGCCAAAAACCAGCAGCTATAAACGGCCTAGAAATGGTCCGAAACTCACCCAATCCCCTCGGGACCCCGTCCGAACGTGCCAACAAGTCTGAAAATGTATCACGGACTTAGTCGATGCCTCAAATCACATCAAACAACGTCGAAATCATGAATCGCGCCCCAATTCAAGCTTTATGAACTTTAAAATTTCAAATTTCCACATCTGATGCTGAAACCTATCAAATTACGTCCGATTGACCCCAAATTTTGCACACAAGTCATATTCGACATTACGAACCTGCTCCAACTTCCGGAATCGCATTCCGACCCCGATATCAAAATTTCCACTTCCGGTCGGATTTCTCAAAAACCTTCAAATTTGTATCTTTAGCCAAATGACTTCAAAATGACCTACAGACATCCGAATTCACTTCCGATCGCGCACCCAACTCCAGAATCACCATACGAAGCTATTCTCGGGCTCGGATTCCCAATGGACATCAATCTCACTGAAATGCCTTCCAACCCAAATTTATGAAATTCTTCTAAAATGCTATCTTCCATAATATGCACTGAAACGCTCCCGGGTTATCCTACTCCCGATCCGAACATACGCCCAAGTCCGAAATCATCATACGAACCTGCTGGAACCTTCAAATCCTGATTCGGAGGTTGTTTACTCAAAATTCCAATCTTAGTTGATTCTTCCAACTTAAGGCTTCCGAAATGAGAATTTTCTTTCCAAATCCACCTGAACTTCCCGAATTTCAATTCCGACCATGCGTACAAGTCATAATACCTGAAATGAAGTTGCTCATGGCCCCAAATCGCTGAACGACGCGCTAGAGCTCAAAACGATCGGTCGGGTCGTTACAAAAAGCACGAATATTGGAACGCTAAATGTTAAACAAAAAAAATATCCTCAAAATATTGACTGACTTTTATACCATTCACAATTGAATTATTTCTTTAAACAAAAGAAAAAGAATGTGGGATAAAATTGTGCGTAATATTTATTTAGTGCCTAAAATATAGGAGTCTAAAACCAATTAATACTAGAAAATTTTAAAACCATAAAATAACGTGAATCAAGTTATAGTGCCTAAAATATAGGAGTTTGTTACCAACTAAAAATAGAACTTGTTAAATGTCATTGGAAAAAAAAAATTGTAAGCCATATATATGTAATATTCCAATGCCAGCCTAACTCCTCGTTTAAACGCATGAATGAATATCTAAAGACGCAAAAAATAGAGTGAGTTTAGACGTGAAGAGCACAACCTATTTTGTCTTGGCTTCAAAATCAGAGGTAGTCTTTAATAATTTATGATTAGGCCATTAGCCCACCCACCCCCGCCATACACACACACCAAGACGTGTCCTTCTAATTAAAATATTGATGACTTTCGTGTATTCCTGATTGTTTGTTTTAATCGATTATGAAATTCACACATATTTAATAACAAGTACTTTTAGAATATATATATATATATATATATATATATATATACGTAAGTGAAAGTTTATTACTTTTGATCCACGTTTTTTATTGTTTGACATAAGCTATTCCGTGCATCGCACGAACATAGAGACTAATCTATACTATATTAAAAACACGAAAGCTCTTAGCGAAATGTCGTCGGCCTTTTTTGCCCTTTAAAAATAGTGTTTACACTGAACAAAATAGTCATTTAACTAATATTTCTAATGTTTAATAATATCCATTTAATTGATTCCCTAATATTTAGGAATAGTCAACTAATTATTTTTCTAATATTCAAGCTTTATGTAACGACCCGACCGGTCGTTTTGCGTTCTAGGACCCCGTGCCCCTAATGAGGCTCCCCATAGTTACTTTTACTGATTTATGACTTGGGGGGACGGGTGGTTCGAGGTTTGGAGGAGTTTGGAGTGGTATAGGAACAATTAGTTCCTTAAGGTTGGTCTTAAAGGCCAAGTTTGACTTCAGCCAACATTTTTAGTAAACGATCCCGGAATCGAGATTCGAAGATTTCGGTAAGTTCGTATGATGATTTCGGACTTGAGCGTGTGTTCGGAACAGATTTTGGATGACCCGAGGGCGTTTCGGTGCCAAGTAGTGAAATAAGAATTTCTTTAAGTTCAAATTGAGGTTTGGAACATGTTTTTGTGTTATCGAGATCCAAACGGAATTCCGAGACCAGGAATAGTTCCGTTATGTCATTTATGACTTGCTCGCAAATTTTGGTGTCGTTCCAAGTAGTATAAATAGGTTCGGCGTATTGAAAACGGATTCAAGAACTTGAAGTTCTTAAGTTTGATCTAATAGGTTTTGGGGTATGATTCTTAGATTTAGCGTTGTTTCGGACATTCTGAAGGCTCGAGCGAGTCCGGACTATGATTTAGGACTTGTTGGTATGTTTGGACGGGGTCTCGGGTGGGCCCAGATGCCATTCGGGCATCGAGCGAGGCAAAAACCAGCCTCAAATGAGTGCTGGTGCACCAGATCTGGTGCGACCGCACCTGCGGAGGTCAAGTCACAGGTGCGAGACCGCCTCTGCTGTCCCAGCCTCGCAGGTGCGACTCCTGAAGGAGCTGCCCATTTCCGCAGATGCAGAACCCTTTTCGCAGAAGTAGAGTCGCAGGTGCGAAGCCAGGCCCCCTTCCCCTTCTCCGCAGGTGCGAGTTTTTTCTCGCAGGTGCGGTCCTCAAGCCGCAGGTGCGGAAAGCCTGTAGGCAGTGAGTGAGTTTCGTTTTGAATACGGGACTTAGCCATTTTTTAACACCATTCTTCTTCTTTGGACGATTTTGAGAGCATGCAAGGAGGGTATTCAACCTAGCTACTGTGAGGTAAGTAATTCCTACTATAAATTTAGCTTTATACTTGAATTCTTAGGTAGATTAACACAACAATTAGTAGAAACCATGGGTTAGAGTAAAAACCTAGGTTTTTGACAAAAATGGGAGATTACCAAGAAATTTGTTAAGGAAGCATACAAAAACTATATAATATTGATCCTTAGGCCATGGGTGATAGTTTCCTTCAAAAAATTTCGGAATCCGAGCATGTGGGCCCAGGGGTGTATTTTAAGATTTTTCCAAATTGGGTTGAAATGATCATTTACGTAAGAGAATTAGGGAATTTTGAGCATAGATTGACTTGTTAATGTGATGTTTGGCTAGCTTCGAGTTCTTGGGCGACGAATTTGAAGTTTCGGGCGCGTTCTTGACTCGGAAAGTAGGCTTGACACGAGGTAAGTCTCTTTTCTAACCTCGTAAGAGGGAATCTTCCCTATAGGTGAATATAAATAATTGCATGTCTTTATTTGTGGGGGCTACGCACGCACGAAGTGCTGAGAGTCCGTGCGTAGCTACTACTATGATATGTCGGGGAGTTTAGGATTTCACAAGCATACTTTATGTGTCGTAACCATAATCTTAAATGTTAATTTAGATTGCCTAATAGCGGACATCTAGGAGGTTACATTCTGAAACTTATAATATTGGAAGCTTCTCTGTAAATATATTCTCCACTGAATTTCTTGATTTCCGGTTAACTATGTGTATATTACGGGAACCCGCATCGCATGTATGATTCGCGAGCGGGGTAGCCCTACTATTATGTCAACTGCGTCGCATGTTCGATTCGCAAGCAGTGTAATAGATGCATCTATGGATCGAGCCGTTTGACCCTTCGGCAGTGCACATTTATTTTCGTGTTGTGTCAGTCGTACGTTCACGGCATGTTATGTGTTTGTTAGATGTTGGGTGTTCTGTGATTATGTATCTGTTAAATACCATGAAAAAATGAAACTAGATAATTTGTATGCTAGAAAACTTGACACGTAAAGGTAATTGTAAAGGATATTTGATGTTCCTGTCTTCATTATTATTCATGATTGCCATCCCTGCATAGCCTTATATTTAAAATATATTATTCTGACCCTATTAAGTATCACGTCGACCTCTCGTCACTACTTCTTCGAGATTAGGCGGGATACTTATTGGGTACATATTTTTTATGTACTCATGTTACACTATGTACTTAATTGTACAGTTTCTGAGGCGGGTGCATCTGGGTATCAGCCTGGAGTTCGTCCCTGATACATATACCTGGTCTAGACTCCACGGTGAGTTGCTTCTCTTGGTGACTCCCAACGGCACTTTGGAGCTATTCTTTCGCCATTTCTGTCCTCACCTACTCAGACAGTAGGACAGACTTTTATTCTTTTGATACTATTCTACTAGATGCCTGTAAACTTATGACACTAGTTCCTGGCACACATATTAGTAGACATTGTTCTGGGATATAAATATTAAATTATGACTTTTATGACTATTTCAGTTAATATTTGCCTAAGGTATTCGTTCTTGCCCAAATGTCAAAATCTAAACCAAGTAAGTGTTGGGAATGTTTTGGTAAATTTAAAAGAAACTCACCAGTAGATTGATGTTGGCTTGCATGACCACGATGTTGGGCGTCATCGCGACCTGGGTTAGGATTCGGGTCACGACAACATGGTATCAGAGCTCTAGGTTCACGTAGGTCTCGCGAGTTACAGGCAAACCCAATAGAGTCTTTCGGATCGGTACGGAGACGTCTGTATTTATCTTCAGGAGGCTATAAGGTGTTAGAAAATTTCTCTTTATTGATCTTCTATCGTGCAATTGATGGTATACTAAATCTCACTCTTCTATTCTCTCACAAATGGTGAGGACGCGCGCAGCCGACATTCCGAACCCGGGAGGGGCCGCTACCCCCGTCATCCGAGGTCGTGGCAGAGGCCGGGGGAGGGCATCGGCCCGAGGTAGGGGACGAGGGCATCCCAGAACTGTACCATTTACACCCCCAGCGGATCCAGTAGAGGATCCCATCACTGAGGAGCAGGGCGAGGTGCCCGCAGCAGATCCTGCCCCTTTGGACTTTATGACAGAGCCAGGATTTTAGGAGGTCATGGGCCGTATGATGCGATTCATGGACACCATGACTCAGGCTGGTTTATTTCCAGCAGATCCGGCCACATCTCAAGTGGGAGAGGGAGCATAGACCCCTACTGCACAGGCCGTCGGTCATGCTGCAGCAGTATATCAGACCCCGGGTACACTGCCCGTGGGCGGAGTTCAGCCAGTAGTAGCAGCAGCGCCTGAGCCCAGACCAGTTACGGATGGTGATCCGAAGAATTAATTAGACAGGTGGACCGGACTGCACCCTCCTGTCTTCGAAGGTGAGCGTCATGAGGATGCCCAAGACTTTATTGATAGGTGCAGGGACATACTGCAGAACATGAGGATATTGGAGTCCCATGGAGTTCACTTCACTACTTTTCAGCTAGAGGGCAGGGCCCGTAGATGGTGGCAGTCCTACATTCTTGGCAGACCGGCAGATTCTCCTCCCCTCACTTGGGAGTAGTTCACTTAGTTATTCCTGGAAAGATATATTCCACCATCTGAGAGGGAAGAGTTGTGGTATCAGTTTGAGCAGCTGGAGCAGGGACAGATGTCAGTGACTGACTACGAGGCTAGGTTTTATGAGCTGTCTCGTCATGCACTCATGATACTTCCTACTGACGCAGAGAGAGCAGAGATTTGTAGCCGGGTTAAACTTAGGTATTAGGGCCAACATGGCCCGAGAGGTGGAGATGGGGACTCCTTATCAGCTTGTGGTAGAGATTGCTCGCAGGATTGAGGGTTATCGGTCGAGGAGCAGAGAACAGGGGCAGCAGGATAAGAGAGCTAGATTTTCTAGAGATTTCAGATGTGCTCCAGCCAGGGGCAGAGGTTAGTTTAGTAGGGACCATCTTGGTAGGCCCCCATATTCAGCACCCCCACCACCTCCTCGAGGTGCTCCCACGAGGCCTTATTTCAACGCTATGCCTGAGAGTTCGTATCTCCCACCAGCCATTCAGGGTCCTCCGGTGGGTATTCTGGTCATCAGGGGTCTACCAGTCGTTATTTCAATGCTATGCCAGAAAGTTCATACCGTCCTCCAGCTATTCAGGTTCCTTCAGGGCACCAGGCTATGGTGCCGAGAGGCTGTTATGAGTGCGGGGATCCAGGCCATATTAAGAGGACTTTTCCCAGGCTTCAGGGCAAGGTCGTACAGCAGAGTCATCAGCATATGATTTCAGCACCGACAGTTCGGCCACCCAAAGGTGGAAGAAAAGTTGGTAGAGGTCGTCCTAGAGGTGGAGGCTAGGCAGGGGGAGCCCAGCCGGCTCCTATTCATTCCGGTGGAGGCCAGTCGTCCGGCGCTCCAGCTAGATTCTATGCTATTCCGTCCAGATCAGATGCAGTGGCCTCAGACACCGTGACACAAGTATTATTTCAGTTTGCGGTAGAGATGCATCGGTAGTATTTGATCCAGGGTCCACTTATTCATATGTATCAGCCTTATTTGCTCATTCCCTGGATATTCCTCGTGAGTCCTTGGGTACTCCTGTTTATGTGTCCACTCCCGTGGGTGATTCTGTGGTTGTGGACCAGATTTATCGGTCTTGTGTGATTACATTATGTGGGTTCGAGTCCAGAGTGGACCTCCTGTTGCTTGATATGGTTGATTTTGAGATCATCCTAGGCATGGATTGGCTGTCTCCCTACCATGCCATTCTAGATTGCCATGCCAAGACTGTTACTCTAGCCATGCCCGAGTTGCCAAAATTGGAGTGGAGAGGTTCCTCAGTTAGTGCGTCTACTCGGGTTATTTCTTTCCTGAAGGCTCGACGTATGGTCGAGAAGGGTTGTTTGGACTATCTTGCTTATTTGCGAGACACCACCACCGAGTCCTCGGCGATTGATTCAGTGCCGGTAGTTCGAGAGTTTGCTGATGTATTCCCTTCAGACCTTCCAGGCATGCCACCGGATCGTGACATTGATTTCTGCATTGAATTTGCTCCAGCACCCAACCTATATCTATTCCCCTATACCGTATGGCTCCGAAGGAATTGAAAGAACATCTTGAAGAGTTATTAGCTAAGGGGCTTATCAGACTGAGCTATCACATTGGGGTGCTCCAGTGCAATTTGTGAAGAAGAAGGATGGGACTATGCGGATGTGTATTGACTACTGCCAGTTGAACAAGGTCACCATCAAGAAGAAGTAACCGTTACCGCGTATCAATGATTTGTTTGACTAGTTGCAGGGTGCTCAGGTGTTTTCTAAGATTGACCTAAGATCGGGGTACCATCAGTTGAAGATTCGGGACTCGGATGTTCCGAAGACGGCCTTTCGTACGAGATATGGTCATGATGAGTTCCGGGTGATGTCCTTTGGCTTGACTAATGCCTCAGCAGCATTTATGGACTTGATGAACAGGGTGTTCAGGCCTTATATTGATTATTTTGTCATCGTCTTCATTGATGACATTCTGATTTACTCATGTAGCCTGGGGGAGCACGAGCAGCATTTGAGGGTTGTTCTCCATACTTTGCGAGAATAGAAGTTGTATGCTAAGTTCTCCAAGTGCGAGTTTTGGTTGGATTTTGTGGCATTCTTGGGGCATGTGGTATCCGGAGAAGGTATCAAGGTTGATCCTAAGAAGATTGAGGCAGTTCAGAGTTGGCTACGCCCTACTTTAGCTACAGAGATCAGGAGCTTCTTGGGTCTAGCGGGTTATTATCGTCGATTTGTGGAGGGATTTTCATCCATTGCAGCTCCTCTGACTAGATTGACTCAGAAGAATGCCCCTTTCCGATGGTCTGACCAGTGTGAGGCAAGCTTTCAGAAGCTCAAGACAGCATTGACCTCAGACCAGTTTTAGTGTTGCCTTCCGGTTCTGGGATGTATACAGTTTATTGCGATGCTTCACGCGTTGGTTTGGGATGTGTGTTGATGCAGGAGGGGCAAGTTATTGCATATGCTTCACATCAGCTGAAGGTTCATGAGAAAAATTACCCTGTGCACGACTTGGAGTTGGCGGCGATTGTTCATGCTCTTAAGATTTGGAGACACTACTTATATGGGGTGCCTTGTGAGGTTTATACGGACCACCGCAGCTTGTAGAACTTGTTCAAGCAGAGAGATCTTAATTTGAGGCAGCGCAAGCGGCTTGAGTTGCTGAAGGATTATGACATCACCATTCTTTATCATCCGGGCAAGGCAAACGTGGTTGAAGATGCCTTAAGCAGGAAGGCGGAGAGTATGGGTAGTTTGGCTTTCATTTCAGCAGAGGAGAGACCTCTAGCTTTGGACATTCAGTCCTTGGCTAATCGCCTGGTGAGGTTGGACTTTTCCGAGCCCAGCCGTGTTCTTGCTCGTGTGGTGACTCAGTCTTCATATTGGGGGAGATCAAGACTCGGCAGTATGATGATCCACACTTGGTGGCTCTCCGGGAGACAGTGGTACAGGGTGATGCCAAGGAGGTTTCTATTGGCGAGGATGGTATCCTGAGACTTCAGGGTCGCTTATGTGTCCCTAATGTTGATGGCCTGAGGGAGAAGATTCTAGAGGAGGCTCACAGTTCACGGTATTCTATACATCCTGGTGCTACGAAGATATATCGTGACTTGAGGCAGCACTACTGGTGGATACGGATGAAGAAAGACATATTGGAGTATGTGGCTAGATGTCTAAATTGCCAGCAGGTTAAATATGAGCACCAGAGGCCAGGAGGCCTACTCCAGCAGATGCCTATACCTAAGTGGAAATGGGAGCGCATCACCATGGACTTCGTAGTTGGATTTCCTCGGACTGTGTGGAAGGTTGATGCGGTTTGGGTCATTGTGGACTAGTTGACCAAGTCGGCACATTTCGTTCCAGTAGCTACTACTTATACATCTGAGAGGTTGGACCAGATCTACATTCAGGAGATAGTTCGGTTGCACGGTGTGCCTGTGTCCATTATATCAGATCTAGGTCCTCAGCTCACCTCGACTTCTGGAGAGCCGTACAGAGTGAGTTAGGCACCCGGGTAGAGCTCAGCACAGCATTCCACCCTCAGACCGACGGGCAGTCAGAGCGGATAGTTCAGATATTGGAGGACATTCTCAAGGCATGTGTGATTGACTTTGGAGGACAGTGGGACCAGTTATTGCCTTTGGCCGAGTTTTCTATAATAATAGTTATCAGTCTAGCATTGAGATGGCTCCATTTGAGGCCTTGTATGGTCGGCGATGTCGTTCTCCCATAGGGTGGTTTGATCCTGGCGAGGCTAAGCTATATGGCACCGATCTGGTGAAGGATGCCTTGGATAAGGTGAAGTTGATTCAGGAAAGACTTCGCACAGCACAGTCCAGACAGAAGAGTTACGCGGATAAGAAGGCGCGCGATGTATCATTTATGGAGGGCGAGAAGGCTTTGTCGAAGGTCTCGCCGATGAAGGGTATTATGAGGTTTGGGAAGAAGGGAAAGTTGAGCCCGAGGTTTATAGGCCTATTTGAGGTGTTGAGACGAGTTGAGGAGGTTGCTTATGAGCTTGCTTTACCTCCCGGTTTATCAGGGGTTCATCCGGTCTTTCATGTATCCATGCTCCGGAGGTATCACGCCAACTTCTCTCACGTGATAGATTTCAGCACCATTCAGTTGGATGAGAGGTTGGGCTACGAAGAAGATCCAGTTGCTATTATTCACAGGTGAGATCTCCAATTGAGGTCCAAAAGGGTTTCTGACGTAAAGGTCCAGTGGAGGGGCCAACCAGTCGAGGAGGCGACTTAGGAGTCCGAGGAGGACATGCGGAGCAGATATCCACACTTATTCAGCACTCCAGGTATGATTCTAGACCCGTTCGAGGATGAACGTTTGCTTAAGAGGTGGAGAATGTAACAACCCAACCGGTCATTTTGCGTTCTAGGACCCCGTGCCCCTAAATGAGGCTCCCCGTAGTTGCTTTTACTGATTTATGACTTGCGGGGACGGGTGGTTCGAGGCTTGGAGGAGTTTGGAATGGTATAGGAACACTTAGTTCCTTAAGGTTGGCCTTAAAGGACAAGTTTGACTTCAGCCAACATTTTTAGTAAACGACCCCGGAATCGAGATTCGAAGATTGTGGTAGGTTCGTATGATGATTTCGCACTTGGGCGAGTGTTCGGAACAGGTTTTGGATGACCCGGGGGCGTTTCGGCGCCAAGTAGTGAAATTAGAATTTCCTTAAGTTCAAATTGAGGTTTGGAACGTGTTTTGTGTTATCGAGATCCAAACGGAATTCTGATACCGGGAGTAGTTCCGTTATGTCATTTATGACTTGCTCGCAAAATTTGGTGTCGTTCCGAGTAGTATAGATAGGTTCGGCGTATTGAAAGAGAATTCAAGAACTTGAAGTTCTTAAGTTTGATCCAATAGGTTTTGGGGTATGATTCTTAGATTTAGCGTTGTTTCAGACGTTCTGAAGGCTCGAGCGAGTCCATACTATGATTTAGGACTTGTTGGTATGTTTGGACGGGGTCTCGGGTGGGCCCAGATGCCATTCGGGCATCGAGCGAGGCAAAAACCAGCCTCAAATGACTGTTGGTGCACCAGATCTGGTGCGACCACACCTGCAGAGGTCAACTCGCAGGTGCGAAACCGCCTCTGCGGTCCCAGCCTCGCAGGTGCGACTCCTGAAGGAGCTGCCCATTTCCGCAGATGGGGACTCCGCTCCGCAGGTGCGAAGCCAGGCCCCCTTCCCCTTCTCCGCAGGTACGAGATTTTTCTCACAGATGCGAGACCGCAAGTGCGGTCCTCGAGCCGCAGGTGCGGAAAGACTGTAGGCAATGAGTTTCGTTTTGAATACGGGACTTAGCCCTTTTTGAACACCATTCTTCTTCTTTGGGCGATTTTGAGAGCATGCAAGGAGGGTATTCGACCTAGCTACTGTGAGGTAAGTAATTCCTACTAAAAACTTAGCTTTATACATGAATTCTTAGGTAGATTAACACAACAATTAGTAGAAACCATAGGTTAGAGTAAAACCCTAGGTTTTTGACAAAAATGAGAGATCACCAATAAATTTGTTAAGGAATCATACAAAAATTATATAATATTGATCCTTAGGCCATGAGTGATAGTTTCCTTCAAAAATTTCCGAAATCCGAGCATGTGGGCCCCGGGGTGTATTTTAGGATTTTTACAAATTGGGTTGAAATGACCATTTACGTAGGAGAATTAAGGACTTTTGAGCATAGATTGACTTGTTAATGTGATGTTTGGCTAGCTTCGAGTTCTTGGGCGACAAATTTGGAGTTTCAGGCGCAATCTTGACCCGGAAAGTAGGCTTGACACGAGGTAAGTCTCCTTTCTAACCTCGTAAGAGAGAATCGTCCCTATAGGTGAATATAAATAATTGCATGTCTTTATGTGGGGGCTACGCATGCATGAAGTGACAAGAGTCCGTGCGTAGCTACTATTATGATATATCGAGGAGTTTACGATTTCACAAGCATGCTTTATGTGCCGTAACCATAATCTTAAATGTTGATTTATATTGCCTAATATCCTTGAAATATTAAGCGGACATCTAGGAGTTTACATTCTGAAACTTATAATATTGGAACCTTCTCTGTAAATATATTCTCTACTGAATTTCTTGATTTCCTATTAATTATGTGTATATTACGGGAACTCGCATCGCACGTATGATTCACGAGCGGGGTAGCCCTACTATTATGTCAACTGCATCGCATGTTCGATTCGCGAGTGGTGTAATAGATGCATCTATGGTTCGAGTTGTTTGACCCTTCGGCAGTGCACATTTATTTTTGCGTTGTGTCAGTCGTACGTTCACGGCATGTTATGTGTTTGTTAGATGTTGGGTGTTCTGTGATTTTGTGTGTTCTGTGATTATGTATCTGTTAAATACCATGAAAAAATGAAACTAGATAATTTGTATGCTAGAAAACTTGACACGTAAAGGTAATTGTAAAGGATATTTAATGTTCCTGTCTTCATTATTATTCATGATTGTCATTCCTGCTTAGCCTTACATTTAAAACATATTATTCTGACCTTAGTAAGTGTCATGTCGACCTCTCGTTACTACTTCTTCGAGATTAGGCAAGATACTTACTGGATACATATTGTTTATGTACTCATGCTACACTCTGTACTTAATTGTACAGGTTCTGAGGCGGGTGAATCTGAGTATCAGCCCGGAGTTCGTCCCTGATACATATACCTGGTCTAGACTCCACGGTGAGCTGCTTCTGTTGGCGACTCCCAGCGGCACTTTGGAGCTATTCTTTTGTCATTTCTATCCTCACCTACTCAGACAGTAGGATAGACTTTTATTCTTTTGATATTATTCTACTAGATGTTTGTAGACTTGTGACACTAGTTCCTGGCACACACATTAGTAGATATTATTTTGGGATGTAAATATTAAATTATGACTTTCATGACTATTTCTGCTTAAGACATTAGTATTCGTTCTTGCCCAAATGTCAAAATCTAAACCAAGTAAGTGTTGGGAATGTTTTGGTAAATTTAAAAGAAACTCACCAGTAAATTGATGTTGGCTTGCCTGACCACGGTGTTGGGCGTCATCGCGACCTGGGTTAGGATTCGGGTCGTGACACTTTAATTTTTTAATTTCTTTCCATACTAGAATTTCAAAGACGTCCAATTCACACTAGGAATCCTAGATAATTAATTTAACTTTTTAATTGCTTCCGTAGGAAAGATTAGTTGTTCTTCACCAACAAAGTTTCGTTTGATTTCAAATCCCTTCGCTTGGAAAGTTTCATTCCTTTTCAATTTCTTCACGAGAAAAGTTTTTACTTTGAACTCCATTTAGATCCGGGAGTATTAAATTTTATACTTTGAAAAGTTTTAACCACTGTATACTTCTTTTAGGTTTAGGAAGGTCTTTTAGTTAATGAAATTTTGACAAATTACTTTTTTACAAATATATTAGGTAAAAAATGACGCCTTGAACTCCTTTTTGGTTTAAGAGTATATTTGGTAAAAATTGCGCGGGCACCCTATTTGGTCGCCCCTATTTAATCTATACCCGCTTTTTTAAAAACTTTTAGCTTGTACCCACTTTTTAAATAACTTCAGCACCCTTTTCCTCGCTGAGCTGAAGTTCGTCAGTTACAAAGACAAAACTTCAGCATACGGGGCTGAAGTTCCTCAGTTACAAAGACAAAACTTCAGCTCTAGAGCTGAAGTTTCTCAGTTACAAACTGAAGTTTCTCAGTTATAAAGACAAAAACTTCAGCTGTCGAGCTGAAGCTCGCGAGTTACAAAACAAAAACTTCAGCTCTAGAGCTGAAGTTCCCCAGTTACAAAGACAAAAACTTCAGCTCTAGAGCTGAAGTTCCCCAGTTATAAAGACAAAACTTCAGCTCTAGAGCTGAAGTTCCCGAGTTACAAAACAAAAATTTTAGCTCTAGAGTTGAAGTTTCCCAGTTACAAAGACAAAAACTTGCTGAAGTTCCCGAGTTACAAAACAAAAATTTCAGCTCTAGAACTGAAGTTCCCCAGTTACAAAGACAAAAACTTCAGCTCTAGAGTTGAAGTTCCCCAGTTACAAAGACAAAAACTTAGTTCCCAGTTACAAAGGCAAAAACTTCAGCTCTAGAGCTGAAGTTCGCAAGCTACTTCAGGCCCGTCTACTAGAATGCTGAAGTTTTGCGTGATTGCCTTTGCTACTTCAGCCCCGTATGCTGAAGTTATGCACAAAAACAGGTGCGCTTGCAATTTCTTTTACAAAACGGATATAAGTTAAAACGTGACACAAAAAGTGGGTACGGATGCAAAAGCCTCTTATATTTTTTAATATAATTTTCTTTGTCTATTTGAACTATACACAATTTTATCTTATTTAAATTCTTTTACGGTTTGAATTTGTGAAAGAACAAGAAGATTCAATACCATGCTAATAGGTTTCCGTGATTGTTACTATCATATTTTGATACATAAATTTTGACTATTGCTTACAAACCACAATAAAAGACTATCAATGTTTTGAAAATAGTTTATCTATACATATATTATATATACTGACTAAGATAACTTAACGTGCTTCACTTAGTTTGTTATTCAAGTCATAACTCACTTGTCTTAGTATAATTGTTTAATTATAAATTAGCAATTAAGGAATGTGTTTACACAGTTTTCAAATGTGATGAATTAAATTGTATGGGTAATAAAAATAAAAATAAAAAGTCGCTAGCCTAATTTTTTGACTTTATAAAAGTATAAGTAGATACTATTATAAAAAATAATTTATATAAAATAAAATCCGAATTTATTGTTAATAAAAAATTTAATAACCCATAACATTAGTTGGTTTTAAAGTAAAATATTAGGAAATAGTAAAAACTAATAATTTAAATTAACAAAAACTAAATTATTTCCTTTAATAGAACACATAATTGAATCTTTGAATTAAATAATTAGAAATAACATCCAATTTTATTCTCTATCAAATTCATTGTATTAGTAAATTTAATTACTTGTCAAGTTGACTGAACTACTAAGATACATAAATTTATTTTCATAAAAAAAGCATTCGTAGTGAAAGAAATCAGAATATAAAGACAAAATTGATTATAGTATACTGTTGAGAGTTCAATTGGTAAAAACATAAATTTAAAATAATAAAATAAAATAGTAGAAGACAAAAAGTACCATAAATAAGTTATTATTTTTATCTTTTTACTGTTTGCATTTCGTCCAACAAATGACAACATTTTGCTATATTATATATTTATATTATGTTATTTGTTATACATATTATCTCAATATTAGACAGTTTTCCAATTTTACAATGTCACTCTCAAATTTTTTAGCAGGTATGGGGTTAAAAATTAGAAGATTCAATTTTCAAATTATGTTATTAGAGACTAGTGATAAAAGTAATTATATGTTTTGTTTTAAGTATTGCATTATTGCAGAAAAGCAATTCATAAGACATTCTCACATAAGTCCTCATAAAGCTTAATAAGGCATCTCATAATTTTATGGACTAAGATTTTTTTATTTAATGAGCTAGCTAAATAAAAAAAATATGCATCATTTAAAGATTTTTTATTTTATAATTTTATATAACTCAAACACATTATATAATAATATTATATGATTTTTTTGAAGAAAATTATATTTTTATTGAAATGGATACACGCGCAAAGCGCATACCCTAAAACTAGTTATATTAAAAGTACGAAGGCACTTAGCGAAATGTCGTTTGCCTTTTTTACCCTTTTAAAAATAGCTTTCATACTAAACAAAATCGTCATTTAATTATTTTCCTTATATTTAGGAATAATAATTTAATTATTTTTTTAATATTTAGAATTTCAGAATTAACTAAATTTATGTATTGAATACTTGCTTATTTAAATTATATAATATAACATACTTCTAAAGGCAAAATAATAACAATAAAAAAAATTCTTATTAAATCATCCGTGTAGGAAGGCTTAATATTTAAAACATCAACTAAGACTTTTCCTAATATTGTCCGCTATCTTCTTGCATAACTTGGGCAACAATCTGCACGTGCATTTCTCATAATTTGCATGCAGTTATTATTTACTTTACATAGAAAAAATAAAATATGAGTTTTTTTTTCAACAAGGAACCTTTAGAACTTTGAAATTAATAAAAGATTTGTCATTTAATTATTTTTTAATGTTAAGACTTTGAAATCTAAAAAATTGTTAATAAATATTTTTATTTAAACTATGTAAGAACTTCTGCTATTTAAAATTTTAAAATTGAGTAAAAAATTTATTTGTAAAAATTATTTTGTTATTTACAATGCACAAAGTAATTATAGTTTGTCAATCTATAAAGTAGGATTAAAATAGAATCATTCATTAATCTCGTTGGGGGTGGAATAACTTGTCCAACACTTTACCTTTCAGAATTAAGATCAAGTAGGAAATTTTTACTTTGGGTCTTTTTGAAAAGCCATCAGATAATTGAAATTGATGTAATTGCTAGGACAGTAATTACATAGTTGCACAAACGTAATTACATAATTAGATTAAATTTTAAGTATAAAGTTAATTATCAAAAACTAAAAGCTATAATTTAACAAATATATGCCTTTACAAATAATATTAAATTTGGTATTTAACATTTTATTCTTGAAAATATATCAATTACTAATCATATATTTGTAACTAATATTGTAAAAATAATTGATATATATTTTTAAATTAATCATATTTTATTTTAATCAATTATAAATAATAAAAAGTACATATTTTTTTAGAACGTCATGGACTACATGCTTGATAAAATGATTAATATTTACAAATATAATGAAGAAACAATACTCAAATGTTTTACGAAAAATAATTTATCAATTCTAACTGAATTGAATGGCATGTAACCTGAATTAATAAGTGAATACTACTAAAGCAAATAAAATGTAAGAAAAAATATAACATAAATTCAAAATCCAAAAAATATATAATACTCTTATATAAAATAAGTTTCAATATAATTTAAGTAAATATAGAGCCTGTTTGGATTGGCTTACTTTAAGTGCTTTTAAGCCAAAATAGCTTTTAAACCATTTTGTAGTGTTTGGATAAAGTAAAAAAAGTGCTTTTATGTACTTGTTTTTAAGCTAAAATGACAAAAATAAGCCAAAAGTCAAAAGCTAGAATTCCTAACTTATGGCTTTTGGTTTAAAAGTCACTTACAACAAGCCCATCCAAACGGGCTCATAATTCAAAAGAAAAGGAAAACATAAGTCTATATCCTCATGATGATTCTACTTTAATGACATCACTCATTATATGATAAGTTTATGTCAGGCCCCAAACCTGGGGAGGGGGGTTGGCACCAGGTGTCGCACTGGCCCGAGCGAATCACTTTGCAACTCATGATCATTCGACCAAATCTAGATACATAGGTCGAGTTAACTGAACTCATTCCTTTCATAACTATCATGGGCCCACATGGCCACAACTCATAATGTATAACTGTAAGTGGAAAACACTATATCACTGAACCATTTTTCTTAAAATATGAATACATATGGGTCGTCAAGGCCTCTGACATACGGTACAAAATGAACCTTTGTCTACAAAGCCTCTAAGATTATTTGACATCAAATGGGACAGGGTACTGGCCTGCCCATAAGTCTGTAGCAAATTCTGACACGACGACTTATAGACTCGGCTGCACTCCGAATGAGGTGGAGTCTTACAGATCCTTCGCTGAATGTCAATCTCCTCTACTAAGAGGGCTCGACAAACTGATTATCTATACCTGCAGGCATGAATGCAGCGTCCTCAACAAAAGGATGTCAGTACGAATAATGTAATGATTATGTAAGGCAGAACTGAAACATAACCATAATTCAACATTAATTAAAGACATATAAGAATCAA
>ML382870.1:0-60903 GCA_005239525.1 Nicotiana knightiana | reverse complement strand
ATAATCTTTTTTGTGTTTGGCAAATTATTTGAAAAGCATTTTTGAGCAGTAATTAGTGTTTGACCAAGCTTTTGAATATTTTCTCAAAAGTGCTTCTCAGAAAAGTGCTTTTGGAGAGAAGCTACAATTTTTTGCTTCTCAGTGCTTCTCCTCAAAAGCACTTTGTTTCCTACTAAAAGCTTGGCCAAACACTTTAATTTTTGGCCAAAAGCACCTTTGGCCCCAAAAAAAGCTTGGCCAAACAGGCTATTAGGCACTTGAACTAGCCCATGTTCCTATTGAATAGCTAATGTTTGGTGAAAATGTGCCTATTAAAAACGTAATTGATAACCTCTTACAAGAACAAGGTGTGTGAATATCAAACGCCTGATATTTTTTTTTTATTCAAAAAATGGACCAATCAATATATGACACGTGGATTTTTCTTTTAAACAAAACTTCTTCTTCAATTACGTTTTCAAAATCTCTCGCCATCCCCTTTATTGTCGGCGGCAATATCTACCCACGCCTGAGACCACCTTCGGCCACCTTCCCTCACTTTAAGACAATCTGAGAATTCTCCCCATTAGAAAAGCAAGTCAAACTAAGGAACCTCTCTATTAGTAGCTACTGTCACTAACGATGAGTAATCTATTCAGGCACGAATCATAACTTCGAAAATGCTACTTTCTCAGTCAAAATCCATAGTAAATTAAGCTTAACGTTGCCAGAAATTTTTGTAATGGAAGTAAAAGGTTTGTGCCTTAAAACTCCAAAGGAAAAAATTCAATATAGATAAAAATAAGCAAAAGAAGAGCGTCAAACTATTGCTCCTTTTTGTAGTGGCAGTAAGGTTGCCGGACTAACATTGACATCAACCAAATATATCCGCAATTAACAATGAGATAGGAAGAGGAAAAAATGATGCAGATATTTTTTCTTATGCTATTGAATTAGGGGAATTGCTTAATAGTATGTTTCCCTTTTGCATCCGGTAATGTGGTAGTGGCAAACTGGTGGAGATTTGGTGGTTATGTTGTTGAAGATGACTATCAAGGGAAGAGAGAAGGTGAAGGAAAAGAGAAAAATATACTATTAAAAATAAAGACTTTGGCCATTCATTCTCTTTTAGGTGAGACTCAAGCACACTGCCATGTCAGCAGTGCATGTCTAGTGGGCACATTAAAACTTGAGTTTAAGTGTTCAATAGGAACAAAGGGTAGTTTAAATGCCTAAATGAAAAATTTGGACAAGTTTAAGAGGTTGCATATGTATTTGGCCTTCTAAAAAACAGTGATTGGAAATATTCTCCTTTTTTTGTAAAATATTTTTCAAGAAATTAAAAGTAATTTCCACCAAATTAAACAATTTACGTAATAAGAAAAGGCAAGAATAAGAATTAAAATGTTGAATGCTTGTAACTAATCATAAGCATATATACCTACATAGGCGGATTCCTTTATGGGTTCGTATAACGATCTCAAGTTATTAATTGGTTTTATAATCAAATATTTTTAGATATTTAATAAATATTCTAATACATATACAAGGACTGTGCAAAAGCTACTGGGTTCCCCGGAAATCCGCACGTCCCCTCTAGATCCGCCATTATATACCTATCAACAGCGTTCAGGAAGACTTCTAGGTCATGGAAAGAGCTATAAATATCATAATCGTCAATTACTATAATGAATGTGATTGCTTGACAAGAGGAGTTGCTACGATAGTCAGTACCCTCCACCTACGATCTCATGATTGTGAGTTCGAGTCATCAAAGGAACAATAACTCCAACAAAAAGGATCAAAAGATAATCAAAGGGGAGGGGCATTTCAAAAGGATAATGACTTTGGCAAGCCAATTCTTGAAATGTGAATGCTGAGGCTCAAAAGCAACTCCCATTGACCACAAAAAGCTTTTGACAACTCTGTCTCTGCTGAAGTTTAGATTTTCTATCAGTCCAAGTTTCCTCCATCAGTCCGCCACCTATCTCGAACAACTGGATAAGATATACTTTATCCTGTTTTAATTATTAATTTCTATAAACAATCGGACAATGTGTCACTTTTTCTCTTTTAAGAATATCATGTTTTTATAATTAATTTCTCTAAACAACAGGACAAGATGTTACTTTTTTCTTTTAAGAATATCCCTTTTTTTTATTGATTCCTCTTAATATTTTTTTTTTGAATATCTCTTGTTTTTATAATTTTCCCAGGAGAGTTAATTTTTATACTCTATCAGAGAGAATCGGATCTAGAATTTAAATTTTAGGGGTCCAAGATTCTAGGACAGCAACTTCAAGAGCTAAAAATAGATTCAAATTTTAATATTTCAACATATTAGTCAATTTTCCAACACAAATATAGATAATTCGGCTGAACCCCAAGCCACAGTTTAGAATGTGGATTCCCCGACGGAAGTGTAAAGAATTTTCACATAAAGTAATTATCAGTAATTGTCTTCTAGTAGCTGATGGTATACAAATTTCATACTTTTTAGAAGCTAAATTCTACTGACAACATTATTACCTCAAGATATCAACTAGATATTTCTGATGCTTAGCTTTGACCAATTGAAATTGAGTTTAGCTAACTGGAGAAGCTCTAAGTTTGAACCCTTTGTTCTTTTTCATGTTTGGAGATATAGCTTTTGCTGTTGTACCATTGCACCTTCCAAATGCAGTGGGATTTCCAGTGGAAGTTTGGTATAATATATGTACATTTCTCACTTATGTACAATATCAGAACTACTCGCTCTTGGTATATATGTACATTTCTCACTTAGAATAAATAGACAAACTTTATGCAATCATGCGAGAATAGATGGTTCTCTAATATTGTGACACATATATTAGAAGCAAGTCCTAATTCGTAAGCTTTCATCGTTTACCTATCCACAATATAAACGTGGTGCAATTGAAATGGTAATTGTGTACTTCGTTTATAATAGTAATCCAATTGGATTCACATATGGCTAAAAAACCATCACACACTTGCTGGATATTCACTCTTAAGAGCATGCAGGATGTCGTACTTCCAAATATTTGGTTTGTAGTTAGCATTTCGTCGTTGAAGGTTTTGATCTCTCTCACAAAATGATTCAGTCTTTATTTTTGTTACAAAAGACAACTTGCTGCTCACTTTTTCATTTAAAAAAAAAAAAGTGTAACAGGTCCTAGATGGCAATAATATACTACTGTACGAGAGAAGAACAAAATGTAATGGACTATATGTCGATTACAGTAACGATTAATATAGACGATTCAGTATATAAACCTAAATCAAATGAAATTTGAGCCACACAATGAAAGACCCGGAGAACTCAAGTATTTTGTATAGAGATGATGAGGTCTGACAAGGGGATACTGCTTAATCAAAGAAAATATGCTCTTGAACTCATCTCAGAGACATGCCTAAGTAGAGCAAAGCCAGCAAGTTCACCTTTAGAGCAAAACTTGAAACTGACTACAATAGATTATGACAAACACATGCAGCAGACATGAGATAATAAACTACAGGATATTGGGAGCTATCAGAGGTTGATTGGAAAGCTGATTTACTTAACAATAATCAGACCAGATTTATGCTTTATTGTGTTGTTGTTGAGTCAATTCATGCAACATCCAAAGCAGTCTCACCTAGAGGTAGCTATGAGAGTTGTAAGGGACATAAAAAGCTCACATGGGATGGGAGTTTTCCTTAAGAAAGGAAGAATCACACAAGTAACTGCCTGTTATGATTCAGATTGGGAAGTATGTTCTAATATAAGAAGGTCAGTGATTGGTTATGTAATCAAACTAGGAGAGTCTCTAGTGTCTTGAAAATCAAAAAAGCAGCAAACAGTTAGCAGAAGTTCTGTAGAAGCAGAATACAGAAATATGGCTGCTGTTACTGCTGAAATAGTATGACTAGTTGGGCTGATGAAAGAACTGAACATAGAGGTAGAAGAGCCTGTGAAATTATTTTGTGATAGCAAGGCAGCTATGCAGATAGCAGTAAATCCTATCTACCATGAGAAGACTAAACATAATATTGAAATTGATTGACACTTTGTAAGGGAAAAAATGAAGGAAGGCCTGATAACAGCTGAGTATGTTTCCACCAAAGAACAAATTGCAGATATAATGACTAAAGCTCTAGGTGTAACACAACATCATCTTATAATGTCCAAGCTAGGACAGTTAGATGTATTCCACCCTCCAGCTTGAGGGGGAATATTGATATTAGAAGAGTAAAGTGGGCCTAAGTGTAATTGTCTAGACTTTAGGGGTAAAAATATTACTCCCTCCGTTCCAGTTTATGTGAACCTATTTCCTTTTTGATCCGTTCAAAAAAGAATGACCCCTTTCTAAATTTGAAAATAATTTAGCTTAAACTTATAATTCTACCCTTAATGAGAAGCTTTTATAACCACACAAATACTCTGGGCCCCTTTTTGACTTGCTTAGATTCACAAATTCCAAAAGTCTTCATTTTTTCTTAAACTCCGTGTCCAGTCAAACATGTTCACATAAATTGGAACGGAGGGAGTAGTTGGTTAAGAGGTGCACGTGAGTTAGTTATAACACTGCACCTCCTCCAGTTCTGTATTTTGAGTGTGTGAGACACACAGAAACGACATGCAACTTTCTCCTCATTCTCTCTAGTTTCTCCCTCTAGATCTTACTCTGTAGTTGATCATTGCATGTACTAAATTCTTGCAAAAACTCGTAGGAATTCAACATTCTAACATAAATAGTCGGTCGGATTCAATGTTTATTTTTTTTAACCAATATATAGAGATTATACACTAATTATATATGATTAAGCATATATTATATATGCATTATACATATACGTACTATACATCCCCGACTATTTTTAATTTATGCGGTTACGTGGACGACTGTTTACATGAATTCTTCTTAATTTTTACTCTTCTCAATTTTTTCCTCTTTCTTTAACTAAAGGTCCTTTCGCGGACATCCTAGAAAGTTCTTCAACTCAGGTCAATAACTGTTTTCACGTATTTCTTAAAGTTGATTTTTATTTGTAATTCTTCTCTTGACAAATTACAAGTATGTCTGATCATCATGAATATGAACGGGCCGAGATTATTACAGAAATTATGGAATAGGATGAACCAAGTTGAAGATGACTTGATCTAGAGTTTCACCATCTTGAACCCCAAATCCATATCCAAATTGGTACATGACATGTGCCATCCGTGCTTCATTTACTACATGCTTGATAAGTTTTCGATGTGACGTAGAAAGAGTATTAAAATGGTAATTGATTTTTTTCCACGAATCCAAAATTATGCTTTCGATATGCTCTCGGGCTACATCCTCGGAAACATTTTCTTGTTGCGTGTAAGGGTGGAAAACGGGCCGGGTTGACCCGTAACCGGACCGGCCCAGACCGGTTAAAACCGGAACCGGATCGGCCCGGTACATAGGGGGCCGGGTGGGCTGGGTAGGGGGGTTAGAGGGGGTTGGTCCGTTTATAATTTTTCTACCGGTTATCCGGACCGGTCCAACCCGGTCAAAGTGAACAGTGCACTTACCGGTTAAACCGGCCCGGATCGGCCCGGTTTTAACGGCTAAATTTTTTTTTAAAAAAAAAAAAAAATATTATTAGACGTATTATGCATTTATGCTTAATGTTTTAGTTTGTTATTTTAATATTATTAGACGTATAAATACAAGTTTAAACTTTAATTTGAAGTATTAAATGTAAACTTTAATTTGCAAGTTTGAAGTTTTGAACTTGCAAATTATAAGTAAATTCTTAATGATATATTCAAATATAAGAATTTTAAAGTATTTGTATCCTTTATTCAAACACTATTTTTATAAGTTTATTTTTTTGTTTATATTTTTACGATAGTTCTAACAAATACAAAAAAAAATAAAAAAATTTTTTTTACTGTTAACCCGGCCCGGCAGTACTCCTACCCGCACGGGTTCGTTTTTACCCGGATATGCCCCAACCCGTTAAACCCGTTAACAATTAACCGGTAAGAACCCGTAACCGCAACCCGTCAGGTTCAAAAAAAAATGTAACCGGCCCGGCCCGGCCCACCCGTTAGACACCCTTAGTTGCGTGTAACATAAAGAAGCAACATCACCTCTCTCTAGCTCCGCCTTCACGTAAAAGAAATATTATAAAAATTAAGAACTGGCCGAATAGAGAAATTATTAGAAAGGAAAGCATAAAAAAAAAGAGAGGGTAAAGGCTTGAGGTTTTACCGCTGAGGTACCCTGGTCATTGCAAAGTCGAATTACAACGGAAGTGTGGTAAATAATTTCACGGCAATCTTCGTATAAATCAAGGGTTTCTTTTGTTATTTTATTTGTTAGACCAAAAATTACATGAAAGGAAAGCAAAGGGCCTGACGATGAGATCCACCCATTATCAAGGTACTCTTCAAGTGTCGGTATATGGCCTTTGTGATACCACGTTGCTTCCAACAGCAAAGCTTTGCAAAAGTTGACCCACTGAATTATTGAAAAAAATATCAGAAGACTGCCGTAAAACATGCATGAAAAGAGACATGTAAAAGATGTAATGAACACAGGTTAGAAAAAAAAAAAGAAGACTGCTTTGTACTTACCACTTGTTTCAGATAAGGTAATGCTGAAAGGCCACCCTTTTGTTGTTGAATTTCAACAGATATCTCTTCTACTGTATCATGCAATGACCTGAAACAGATTTGCATACATTCTGGCAGCCCTTCTACTTCATTTGGATCCCACCTTATAAAAGGGAAAAAATCTCGTTTTTATGCATGCATGATTATTACGTATGTACGTTGTAGTATTTAATTAATTTTAACTAGTATCAAATGTTGAGTTTACGAGAACCTACTGTTCTATGGCACGAGTGAATTGCTGCACTTGGGCTAATGAACCATAAATATCATAAACATCATCTATTATTAGCACCAACTCAATCACTTTGGTGAGCCATTTTCTCATGCTTCCCTGTTGTGGCTCAGAGGCAACTCCTACAGCATAAAATAAGCTTTCTACTATCCGATCCCTTGTAAAGCTCAAATCTTCAACTATGGAAAGATTCTGAAGTTATTCTTGAGTTAATACTCAAGTTTAGATGAAGAACAAGATACAGACACGCAGAAGAAGAGAAGAGAAGAAGAAGAAGAAGAGAAGAAGAAGAAGAAGAAGGAGGCGGAAAATTCTAGACTGCAGAAGAAAACAAATAGTGTTAATGAGAGAGAGATATCTTTGTATTACTTGTTTAATTTGTGTATTTCAATATGAATAGTAGAATCTATATATAGATACTAGCTAAGAAACTAATTTATCTACTAAGTATGCATTAACTATCTTAACTAACTTTAAAAGGAGAGGTTATACCTAACTTAACCAACTAACTAATACTTTAACTATAACTACTTTCTTTCTCATTTAATTATTATCTTTCTCTACACTCCCCCTCAAGCTAGGTACTGAAAAAACATCAAGCATTCCTAGCTTGGAAGACAGATAGTCATGCTGAACTTTAGTGAGACCTTTGGTGAGAATATCAGCAGGTTGATCCTTGGTAGATATGTAGATTGTTTTGATGAGACCTCGAATAATTTTTTCCCTGATAAAATGACAGTCGATTTCAATATGTTTAGTCCTTTCATGATACACTGGATTAGCTGCAATTTGAATTGCAGCTTTACTATCGCTGAACACCTCAACATGCAACTTGATGTCAATTTCAAGTTCATGAAGTAGACCAATTAGCCAAACTAGTTCTGCTACTGTAGTTGCAAGACTTCTGTACTCTGCCTCTGCAGAGCTTCTAGAAACAGTTGTTTGTTTCTTGGATTTCCAAGAAATTAGAGAGTCACCAAGTTTAACTAAATAACCAGAATCAAATTTTCTTGAGAAAGGACAAGCAGCCCAATCTGCATCACAATAAGCTGAAACAGTATTGTTAGAAGCACTTGATAAAAGAATCCCTTGACCTGGACTGTTTTTAATATACTTAACAATCCTTAATGCAGCTTCCATGTGAGATTTTTTTGGTTTTTGTAAGAACTGACTTAATGTTTGTACACTAAAGGAAATATCTGGTCTTGTCATTGTTAAATACAATAACTTGCCTATTAACCTTTGATAGGTGCCAGTATCTGCTGTCTCTTCATTGATCCTCACATTTGTATTTGTTTTGTTAACATGCTCATCATATTCAGTGGTAGTAAGTTTTATATTTGCATCTAGAGGAGTTATTGCTGGTTTAGCTGCTGCAACACCAGTTTCAGAAATTACTTCTAATGCATACTTTCTCTGATGCATGAGAATTCCTTGTGTTGATCTAGCAAACTCTATTCCTAGAAAATATTTTAAGTCTCCCAGATCTTTCATTTTGAAGGACTGTTGCAGCTGTGACTTAGTTTCTTGAATCAGTTTAAGAGAATCACCAGTAATGAGCATATCATCTACATATATTAATACTAGAGTAATGCATTCAACTATTTTCTTAAAATATAATGATTGATCATATTGACTTTGTTTAAACTTATTCTTTATTAAAGCTTCTGTTAATTTAGCATTCCACTGTCTAGATGCTTGTTTTAAGCCATACAGTGATTTCACAAGTCTACACACCTTGTTCTCCCCCTGACTTGTGAACCCCTGTGGTAAATCCATGTATATTTCATCTAATAAATCCCCCTGAAGGAATGCATTATATACATCCATTTGATGTATATGCCATTTCTTCCTAGCAGCTAGTGAGAGTATAGTTCTTACAGTTTTCATTTTTATAACTGGAGAGAATGTTTCTTGATAATCTATCCCTTCTTTTTGACTAAATCCTTTAGCTACTAATCTTGCTTTGTATCTTTCAATTTGCCCAGATGCTTTATATTTGATTTTGTAAATCCATTTATATCCTATAGAAGTTTTACCTTTTGGCAGAGTTACAACTTCCCATGTGTGATTATTTTGATGAGCTTCAATTTCATTTTTCATTGCTTCTATCCATTTTGGATCTTTTACTGCCTCAGAGTATAGTGTTGGTTCATTAATATTCAATGCTTCTGTTAAATATGATTGATATTTAGGACTCAACTTCTCATATGTTATATAGTTTGATATTGCATAAGGCTTAGTGTGTTGTGCATTCAATGATACAAAATCTTTCATCCAAATAGGTGGTCTCCTACCTCTATCTGACTTCCTTAGATTTTGTTCTGTCTGAATGTTATTTTGTGTATGCTCTATAGTAGATACATTTTCTGATTGTTCTGTGTTGGATATATTGTTTCTATACTCTGTGTTAGCCACTTCTTGATTGTTATATTGTATATTTTCTTCAGTTTGGATTTGCTGTGTATAAGTCATTATCACATCATCTTGTGTATTAACATTACTATTTGTGTTTGTCATTTGAGAAATTTGAATTGCATTTTGTAGTAACAACTCTGTTTCATTTGGTTGAGTGAATAAGAATTTTTCTGTATTCTGTTTAGTTTTAAAAGGAAATGTATCTTCTCTGAATTGAACATCTCTACTTACAAAGAAACATTTTTCTATTAAATCATATAACACATATCCTTTCTGAGTTGTTGCATATCCCATATGAACAGATGGCTTTGCTCTTGGCAACATCTTATCATTTTGATTTATTACTTTTGCATAGCACAAACAACCAATTACTTTAAGATGTCCTAAATCTGGTCTTTTACTAAATAACTTTTCAAAAAGAGAACTGTTGTCAATAACAATGCTGGGGAGTCTATTCATTATATATACCGCAGCTTTTACACAGTAGCCCCAAAATTGTATTGGAATGTTTGCTTGAAACCTGATTGCTCTAGTTAATTCTAGGATATGTCTATGTTTTCTCTCAGCTACACCATTCTGCAGAGGAGTATAAGGGCATGTTGTTTGATGAATTATTCCTAGATTTTTAAAGAAGGTATCACAAGTTGAGTTGACAAACTCAGAACCATTATCAGTCCTTATTGTTTTTATAGTTAGTCCAAACTGTGTTTGCACATATTTAACAAACTGTTGCACAATTATACACACATCAGACTTCAGCTTCATTAAGAATATCCAAGTCATTCTAGAGAAGTCATCTACCATAGTTAAGAAATACCTATTTCCATCCACAGTAGACACTTTATAAGGCCCCCACACATCCATATGTATTAGTTCAAAATTAGCTGAAGTTTTTATACTACTAACAGGAAATGCATTTCTGGTTTGTTTTGCACACGGACATGTAGTACATAATTCTATTCTATTAGCAATATTCTGCACATTTACATGAAATATTTTCTTGAGAACTACAGCAGATGCATGTCCAAGCCTTCTATGCCACATATCAACTTCACTTGGAGTGAGATCTTTATTAATTTCTGTATCACTAGTATTTAGACTTATTGCACTATTTCTTGACTGATTTTGTCTACATAGAATGTATAAACCACTGTCTTCTTTACCAATCGCTTTCACCCTCCCACTGAAGAGTTCCTGAAATATGCAAAAATCAGGGAAGAAAGCTACTGAGCACTTTAATTCTCTTGTAACTTTAGAGACAGACAGTAAATTATACTTAAACTGGGGAATGTAGAACACATTGGTTACTGTATCGTTTTCTGTTAGCTTACTAGTTCCAATGTGTGTTACTTGTGTAGTCTCTCCATTAGGCAAGTATACTTTCCTCGGCGTGTATACATATCCTTTTACCCTAGGTCAATAGAACCATCTTCGCCACTGATAGACCCTGTAATCCTCAATTTCTGTAGGCAATACCAGGTGACACTCGGTCAAATCTATCCATCATTTTGGCGCATCGTTTATATGATTAGGTATTTTCCAAACATGGTCAAGGAAATGCCTTTTACCCTCGACCATCTGATTAGGATGTATAGCCCCCAAATTTATCGAGGCGACCTGATTAAGCTTCAACGTCGGTCTTCGAAGGTCCTCTTCGTCAGTATCGACAAGGACAGAGGGTGGATGGACCGCTTTGTCCGAGTCAGGACCTCGGATCTGATCCCTACTGATAGGATGCCCTTCCACGAGGAATGGAATATGAATCGTAAGTGAACATGTTAATTGAGTATTTTCCCTTTATTTTAGACCATCTTCCCTTCGAACTAACCTCCTTTTGATGAAGCAGCTATCGAGTGTTATCCTGGCGCGGTCAAGGATCTCCCGGGTTGGGTTCTCAGGCTTGATTCAACCTGCCCATATGTTAAGTGCGTGTGGCGTGATCTGGCCAAGACCCGATGGGAGGCCAAAAACCATGGTGATGTTTTAATTGCGGCATACTTGAACTCCCTGAAAAGGATATCCCTCGAATGTATTCTCACTTTTCGTGCTTGTATCTTGTGCTTATGTAGGACTAGGAGAGGCCTTTTTGATGAGGGAACCCTCGCTCGGGGAAGAAAATACCCCAAAACCCATTGAGGAAAAGAAGAGAAAAGGGAAATCACCAACTGAGTTTCCGAAGCCGAAGAAGGCTAAAGTTCAAAAGTCCAAGGTCGATTCAACGACCTTTACTCAAGAAATGCCAGAGAGCCTTCGAGCTGAGGGCAAAGAGAGAGATGACCGCCCACTAGTACTCAGGGGAAGAGGAAGCATGACTGCTTCGAAGATTGTTGAGCCGACGACTATTGAGCCTAAGGCTTCTGAACAAAAGGTTGCCGATGTTGCCCCACCTCGGGCTGAAGAGATCCTCGAGGGCGGTTCAGATGAAGTCCTTGAGCCGGTCGGCGGCCAAAACATTTCCCGAGCCGAGGGGCATTCGGTAGCTGAGCTCAGGGAGCCATGTTCCGAAGCTCCCCGTAGGCAAGAAGAGGCCCCGATCGATCCAGCCGGGGTTATTAGTATAGATGACTCTCCACTGGGTCCGACATTCTCTCCTGGGGAGATACGGGATGCCTGTAATATGAAGACCCCCGATACGGGGGCATCCCTCGAGGAGAAAGATGCGTTCGAGGGATACTCTGTCGGGGTCGAAGAAATCCCCAACCTTAATGCCTTTCTCATTTTCGAGGAAGTCATTATGCTCTGCAAACAAGTAATCTTTCGACGACTATGCCTTGAGTTTTGGTCCTTATTTTTCTCATTTCTTTCCTTTATGCTTTTAGGCCATAGTGCTTCATAACCAGGCCTTCGCTAAGTCTCAAGATGAGTTGACCCACTATGAGGAGGAGTGTAGGAGGCTCTCATCGGAGGCGGAGGAGTTCAGAGCTCTTTTTGCCAAAAAGGAAGAGGAACTGCACGACCATCGAGCACGCTTGGAAACGATATCTCGAGAACGAGCCGATAGCGACGAGAAGGTAATACAGTCTTCGTATGTTTTTTGTGCTTGTTCAACATTAGCATTTAATGTCCTAACATGGTTTTTGCAGCTTAAGCAGAAAGATGACCTGATGCAAGAGAGGCTTAGAGTCAAGGATACTGAGATCCTCGGGTTCGAGCGGCGCATGGGTGAGATGGACTTCGAGATAGATACTCTCTGAGAGAAGCTGACCTTGGCTAAGCATCAACTTCGAGATGCAAGGGCAGAGAGCAATAAGTATAAGGATCTCCATGTTGAATCGGCTGTCGTGTTGTCCACGGCTAAGTGTGAAGCCGACGCACTTATATCCTCGCACCGGGAAGATACCGCTGCTGCCAATACTCAAGCCAAGAGGATATCTGAAGAGGCTGAGCTCAAGCTGACTCGAGCCCTTGATCATGCTCGACTAAGATCTCGGAGGCAGGCTCTCGAGGAAACACACGCGGGGGGCTTCACCTTCGTGCAGTCTTTCCTTCTTTCCAATCTTGCCCCCTTCGCTTTTGTTTAGGAACAACATAAGGAGATTTCAACCAAATACTCTCCAAACGAGTCTTTTTCCCCTTTTGAACTGGTTTTCTTTTTGGTTGCTCTTCCTGCTGTTCCATCACAACTAACTGTTGCATTTCAGCAGCAGGGGAAGATTCCACAGCCATGCTAGCGCCTACTTCAACAACTCCCTGCTGTTCCGTCATATCTAACTGCTGTTGTTCAGCAGCANTGATGCATCAGATGATATCTGCAAAAGCAAGGAAAATATATACATAAATACAACTGATACAAAACACACATTAGGCAAAACAAAACAACTTGTAATCGAATTGCAGAAAATAACTACCTGGTCTAAGTGCATAGATGGTGTTTGGACGGATCCACCTCCACTAGGGTTAAATATGCCTATATTTTCATGCAAAAAAAAATAATTTAAATAATACTGGCTAAATTTTATAAAATAATACAAACACAATTCACACCTGTTTGTGAGCCAACAGGTGTGAATAGATGTATTTCTCCTTTTTCATATAGCCGAAGAATCTCACCAATTTCTTTTGAAGCTGCATCCAATCCTTCTAAATAATAATAAAAAAACATAAAAAAACAAATAAAGTATTTAAATTTCAAACTGTAAAAAATATACTTGGATCAAATTTAATAAATTCATGATCTATAGAATACCTTGACATTTGTCTTGGACTGTGGTTTCCTGCACGCTTTTGTCGATATCAGCAGCTCCAGCTTCATCCAATTGTGCAGCAACATCAAAGAGCATTTGAGTATTCTCTGAAAGAATTTTATCAACTCTATCTTCAGTAAATTCATTATCATCAGAGAGTTTTTCAGTTGTATTAACTTCCACTGCATGTTCATAAAGAGGGGGGATAGATAAATGACGATATATATATAAAAATAATTTTATACCTGTACTATGAATTTCCTGTGTCGCTTCACCTAGCAAAGCGATTTCGGCGCAAATAGCAAGTGCATCTGCAAACAGATTACCTCTCTCAATATTGGTACACGCATCACTAGATGTCCGTTGTTCAGTACCAACATGTGCATGATCACCATCACCACTTGGTGTATCTCCTTCATAATCAACACCTTGATCATCTACACCTTTCTTGCTTGCAACATTTACAACTGATAAATGTTCATCAACTACATCTTTGCTCGGTTGATCAACGCTGGGATGTTCGTTGTTAAATTGTTGTTCAACACGTTGATCTCCTTCAAAATCCACTCTCACAGGAGTAACATTTTGATGCGCTTCATCATGAGCAGCATTCATATCCGATAGATTCTCAAATGAGTTATTCATCCTATTATATTGTCGAGACTTCATAAATGAGCCATCATATGTTCCATTTGATTTCTCGACAATCATGAACAACTCTTGAAACTTCTCATCAAAATATTCCTAGAAAAAAATTTCTAACAATGATTAATCTAAATAACATTAGCACAGAAAAAAAAGACTTCTCTATAAAATAGCTTACCTTGACTTTTCCAAAAACTTCATCAACAATAGCAGATCGCTCATCCTCTTAAAACTGAGCAACAACTTCTTTTGCAATTAATTTTCTTTCTGCTTCTTCTTGCCTTTTAACCTCATTTGGTACCCTCTAGTATAGAGACACAAAACAAAACTTCAGGTACAAAAAAATGCTGAAGTTCATCACAAAGAGAAACAAAACTTAAGCTACTACTATACTTCAGCTACTAGAATGCTGAAGTTCATCACAAAGAAAACAAAAACTTCACATGCTAAAGTTCAACAAAAAAAAAAAACAGAACAAATTTCATCACAAAGAGACCAAAAGTTTAAGCTACTAGAATGCTGAAGTTCAAGAAAAATAGAACAAAACTTCAGCTACTAGAATGCTGAAGTTAAGGAAAACAAAACAAAACTTCAGCTACTAGAGTACTGAAGTTCAAGAAAAACAGAACAAACTTCAGCTACTAGAATGATGAAGTTTATCACAAAGAGAATAAAAACTTCAGCTACTAGAATGCTGAAGTTCAAGAAAAACAGAACAAAACTTCAACTACTAGAATGCTGAAGTTAAGGAAAACAAAACAAAACTTCAGCTACTAGAGTACTGAAGTTCAAGAAAAATAGAACAAAACTTCAGCTACTAGAATGCTGAAGTTCATCACAAAGAGAATAAAACTTCAGCTACTAGAATGCTGAAGTTCATCACAAAGAGAACAAAAACTTAAGCAACTAGAATGCTGAAGTTCAAGAAAAACAGAACAAAACTTCAGCTACTAGAATGCTGAAGTTCAGAAAAAAAAAATAAAACTTCAGCTACTAGAGTGCTAAAGTTCAAGAAAAACAGGATAAACTGCACCTCCTCCAGTTCTGTAGTTGGTTAAGAGGTGCACGTGAGTTAGTTATAACACTGCACCTCCTCCAGTTCTGTATTTTGAGTGTGTAAGACACACAGAAACGACATGCAACTTTCTCCTCCTTCTCTCTAGTTTCTCCCTCTAGATCTTACTCTGTAGTTGATCATTGCATGTACTAAATTCTTGCACAAACTCGTAGGAATTCAACATTCTAACATAAATAGTCGGTCGGATTCACTGTTTATTTTTTTTAGCCAATATATAGAGATTATACACTAATTATACATGATTAAGCATATCTTATATATGCATTATATATATACGTACTATACATCCCCGACTATTTTTAATTTATGTGGTTGCGTGGGCGGCTGTTTACATGAATTCTTCTTAATTTTTACCCTTCTCAATTTTTTCCTCTTTCTTTAACTAAAGGTCCTTTCGCGGACATCCCAGAAAGTTCTTCAACTCAGGTCAATAACTATTTTCACGTATTTCTTAAAGTTGATTTTTATTTGTAATTCTTCTCTTGACAAATTACAAGTATGTCTGACCATCATGAATATGAACGGGCCGAGATTATTACAGAAATTATGGAATAGGATGAACCAAGTTGAAGAGGACTTGATCTAGAGTTTCACCATCTTGAACCCCAAATCCATCTCCAAATTGGTACATGACATGTGCCATCCGTGCTTCATTTACTACATGCTTGATAAGTTTTTGCTGTGACGTAGAAAGAGTATTAAAATGGTAATTGATTTTTTTCCACGAATCCAAAATTATGCTTTCGATATGCTCTCGGGCTACATCCTCTGAAACATTTTCTTGTTGCGTGTAACATAAAATTGATGAAGCAACATCACCTCTCTCTAGCTCCGCCTATACGTAAAAGAAATATTATAAAAATTAAGAACTGGCCGAATAGAGAAATTATTAGAAAGGAAAGCATAAAAAAAAAGAGAGGGTAAAAGCTTGAGGTTTTACCACTGAAGTACCCTGGTCATTGCAAAGTCGAATTACAACGGAAGTGTGGTAAATAATTTCACGGCAATCTTCGTATAAATCAAGGGTTTCTTTTGTTATTTTATTTGTTAGACCAAAAATTACATGAAAGGAAAGCAAAGGGCCTGACGATGAGATCCACCCATTATCAAGGTACTCTTCAAGTGTCGGTATATGGCCTTTGTGATACCACGTTGCTTCCAACAGCAAAGCTTTGCAAAAGTTGACCCACTGAATCTCTTCTACTGTATCATGCAATGACCTGAAACAGATTTGCATACATTCTGGCAGCCCTTCTACTTCATTTGGATCCCACCTAATTAAATGTGAAAAAATCTCGTTTTTATGCATGCATGATTATTACGTATGTACGTTGTAGTATTTAATTAATTTTAACTAGTATCAAATGTTGAGTTTACGAGAACCTACTGTTCTATGGCACGAGTGAATTGCTGCACTTGGGCTAATGAACCATAAATATCATAAACATCATCTATTATTAGCACCAACTCAATCACTTTGGTGAGCCATTTTCTCATGCTTCCCTGTTGTGGCTCAGAGGCAACTCCTACAGCGTAAAAAAAGCTTTCTACTATCCGATCCCTTGTAAAGCTCAAATCTTCAACTATGGAAAGATTCCTCCACCATCTGTTAAATTCACAAGAAATTAATTATTTTCATACGATAAAAAACAAGAAGAAATTAGTGATTCTCATTTGACAATCTAATTTTAAGTACCTTAATGCGTGTTTGAGATCCTGTTGGTGCGTGGCTTGAATTATATTGAAGTTAAGTTTTGCCAACTTGAGCAACATTGGATTTGTGTTGTTGCATTCAAGTTCTCGAGCACAGATATGTTTTCTAACATCATACCATTTTACTCTCCATGACAATGGAAAACTCAAGCTATTGCTCAAATTATATTCCTTATTAGTAAATGTGTAATCTGATTTAGATACAAGACTCTTGAGTTTCTTGGTTATGAACAATCGTGTGTCGTCTAGTAAGTTTTCACCTTCCCTGCTCAGATATGACCCTTCCAAAAGCTCCAACAGTGTTTTCACATCTGAGACTTTCAGCTTTCCTTTGCCATCGAAGAAGTCCTTTAACATATCTGTAGTACAACAAGAAATTAAATTAGAAAGACATTATAATGCTTTTTAGGCCTCAAAGATTAAGTCAAACTTACAATTATTTATATATCTTTTAGCCACTTTTCATGTAAAGATAAAATTTTAACAAAAATATCCTTAAAAATTCGAAAATATTCCAGCATAATATGCTGGAGTTCGAACTTTTTACATATGAGCTTCCAGCATAATGTGCTGGAATTTAATAATGTGTTGTAGTTCCAACATAATATGCGGGAGCTCCATAATCCAACATATTATGCTGAAACTTTCTGTGTGCTGGAGTTCTAACATAATATAATGGAAGTTTATATGCAGTAGCTCCATAATCCCGTATATTATTAGTTAACTTATTGATAACCTTGTGAAGCATGGTGGCCATGTTCCCTGAGAAGCCTGAAGCACAATGCAATCGCATACAGATCCTCCTCCTTCGACCTGGAATTAGTTTTCACGGACATTATTATCTTTTCTAAAGCTTCCTTGGTTTCAACCTCGAAGTAACAACTGAGGCCAAGTTTGTCAATGCTGTCTATAAGCTCTAGCAGGTCCAGTGGACTAATACTACTGTTTGAAAACGTGCAACTTACTTCCTCTTTTAACTTCTCAGCCTCAACTTTATACTTCTCTTCCTGCAGGAGCGTTTATTAATTAATTACAAAAAATTTCGAACTCGAACATTACTTGAGAGATAAAAGTAATTAAATACTCACAGAATATTCACTTGTAAGAGTAAGTAGATGATCATATTTCCAAATGTTTGGTTTATAGGTAGGAAGACTTTGCTTTTTAATACTAGTACTATAAAGTTTATTAGTCTGCATAGTGGGAAAAAGGGACACAATGTTTCTGTAAGACGTGGTTTGGGATAGTATCATATTGGAATAATAGAGGTGGAGAAGATACAAGAATAATTGTGGAGACCTTTCATAACTTCTAAGAGCTTATATAGGTAAACTGACTTGATTAATTTCATGTATTGAATACGTCACGTCTTTCTATTACCATTTGTTAAACATGTTCTCAAATCTAAACTTTCGTACAAAAGTGAAAGAAACCCTTCGTCGTCAGTATTTTTCCTACTTTATTCTTCTTCATCATCATCTTCAGTCTATTTGAAATAACCTCTCTACATTTATTACATAAGGGTACTTAGGTTTGCGTACTCACTAACTCACTATCTAAAGGAAACCCAGTAACTCTGCGTATATAAATATTGTATTTCTATTAAGAAACCCACTAAATATTTATAAATACCAAGAGTAAATCGAGTCATTATTGTATATTAATTTGAGATTACGGTAGATAGCTATAAACTTAGACACCATGTATACGGTAGAAATCGGGGCTACCCGATTCCTTGATCGAGATAGGAATGTCATGTCAAAGAGCTAGGACGTCGAGTCCGAAATCGAAGCCTCTTTCCAAACTGAGGTCGGCATCAATAATTGAGGCCAGAAAGAGGCAGACTCCGAAGTATCATCGGTACAACTGCTTGATGACGGAAAGTGCGAGATATCCACGATAGGTCGAGGATCGCGGCGTGAATATCGGAACGGATCGACGGTTTAATCAGTTGTTAATATGATTTCCTACTATAATTAGAAGTGTACCTTATTTAGGACACCTCTATTATATATAAAGAGGAATCTCATTCATTTGTAAGCACCATTATTCATTGATAAAATTACATACACTCGCTTACTATCTTGCTATTTACTGTTCATCAGAGTTGCTTTATCATTTACTGTTCTTACTATTCCATCTCGAGAATATCCCAAATCGAGGTCAAGACTTTTCTTACGTACTAATTTGATTTATTTTATTATCTAATTCATCAGTTTAATTCCTTGTTTAATAATTAGTATTGAATTAATTTAAATATTCTTAAAACCACAATATAAATTTTATTCTTGTCCTAATTTGAGGGTAAACCCACCACATATTTGTTGTTGTTGATATTGAACAAGGAAATCTTTTGTTAATGTTGTGATGTATAAGTAAAAGAGAGAGAGAACAGAACGAAACAAAAATAGAATTGGACTTAAAATACAAAAAAAAAACGTTGTAAACGACGCAAGATGAGAAAACTATTGTGTGGAATGTGGACTTAAAAGTGACGTTCAGTCAACCATCTAGACTTGAAGATTCCTTTGTTTTACAAGTTTGTTTTTTTTTTCTTTTAAATAAAATTGCGCGGTGGCACATTCCTTTCCTTCCTTTGATAAGTTTGTCTTTTTTTTTAAAAAAAAAAAAAAAAAACGTAATAAATAAAGATACTTATTTACCTAGAAAATGGTATTAACAATTATATTTGATTTGTGGTTCTAAAAATATATGATTTATTTTAATAGTAGTTGTTAGGTAAAAAAAACGCTATGTATAAGTAACAGAAAAATGATAAGCAAGCCAGTATGGTCACAAGACTAGGGACCTCGAGCTCGGTAGTATCGGGCCTCGAGGGTAGCCTTCGGCAGTTGTTAACGAGCAATAAGTGAAGAACAATAAAATAAATACAATAAATGAAGAGGAATAAATCTATAGAGTAATTATTGAGCACGTTTAGGCAAGAAAAGCAGAGAATGTTCTATTGTATTGAATATTCATCCCTTTTACAAAATGACATGGGTCCCTTTTATATAGGAAGGGAGAATTCCAACATAGTACATGTCTAATCATGGCAAGAAAATGCTACTGGTACAGCTGTATAATGGCTCAGTACGGACTTGTACTATTCTTGCAGTCCTTGTCAGCTCTAACCACGTGTCCTTGAAAATTTCTCGCCTTTTCATGACGGTCATCGATTCTCATACTTCCTCGAGGTATGCCAGGATGAGTCCTCGATATTCTCTCTCGAGGGGAGTACTTCGGAGTCGAGCCTCAGACTGTGCTCCGGGCCCCTCGAAACCAGGTTTGGGATTTCATAGAGGCTCTAAAATCGGACTTCCTCGATTTTGGCCGTATACAGATACTCCCCCCGCGTTTCTTAGAATGAAATGATAAGAAACGATTTGAATTCTTTGACTCTTCGATGTCCCCATCATGATGTCAATCACGTGAAGTCAGTGACTGTTGTGACAGAAAGGATGTGCAAGAGTCACGCCTGCACGATTCTCGAAAGGCTATAATTCGAAAACGGCGGTTGGCCGTCCTTTCACCTTCTCCAATACGCATAACTCACGCCTACAAATACCCTAATCCTTCATTCCCTGAACCTTTACTTTTCACAATATCTTCAGAGCTCTAACATCTCTTTCGCTTGCTTCCCTCTCGTGTTCATCTTTTAATCAACTTATTCTTCTTCTTCTGAGATTTTTGCAGCAAGAATGACAAAGACTTCAAAGACTGTTCCCCAGAAGGGATCGAGAAACCTCTTCACCGTCACGCTCGTCTAAGAGCAAAGTAATAATGCCTCCTCGCATCGAGGAGTGCACCCCAGGACCTTGTGAAACATCCTTCGAATTCAAGGTCGACAAACCTTCTTCTACATTGGGGCGATGCAAACCCATGTCCCGATACATCAACCTGGTAACTGACACTGAGAAAGTGAAGGCTGACTGCCGCTGAGGGGAGGCTGAACAAGTGGAGATCCCTTCTCGTGAGGAGGATATAACAACACATAAAGTCGGTTTCCTCGGCGTGTATACATATCCTTTTACCCTAGGTCCAGTAGAACCATCTTCGCGACTGATAGACCCTGTAATCCTCAATTTCTGTAGGCAATACCAGGTGACACTCGGTCAAATCTATCCATCATTTTGGCGCATCGTTTATATGATTAGGTATTTTTCAAACATGGTCAAGGGAATGCCTTTTACCCTCGACTATCTGATTAGGATGTATAGCCCCCAAATTTATCGAGGCGACCTGATTAAGCTTCAACGTCGGTCTTCGAAGGTCCTCTTCGTCAGTATTGACAAGGACAGAGGGTGGATGGACCGCTTTGTCCGAGTCAGGACCTCGGATCTGATCCCTACTGATAGGATGCCCTTCCACGAGGAATGGAATATTAATCGTAAGTGAACATGTTAATTGAGTATTTTCCCTTTATTTTAGACCATCTTCCCTTCGAACTAACCTCCTTTTGATGAAGCAGCTATCGAGTGGTATCCTGGCGCGGTCAAGGATCTCCCGGGTTGGGTTCGCAGGCTTGATTCAACCTGCCCATATGTTAAGCGCGTGTGGCGCGACCTGGCCAAGACCCAATGGGAGGCCAAAAACCATGGTGAGGTTTTAATTGCGGCATACTTGAACTCCCTGAAAAGGATATCCCTCGAATGTATTCTCACTTTTCGTGCTTGTATCTTGTGCTTATGTAGGACTAGGAGAGGCCTTTTTGATGAGGGAACCCTCGCTCGGGGAAGCAGATACCCCAAAACCCATTGAGGAAAAGAAGAGAAAAGGGAAATCACCGACTGAGTTTCCGAAGTCGAAGAAGGCTAAAGTTCAAAAGTCCAAGGTCGATTCAGCGACCTTTACTCAAGAAATGCCAGAGAGTCTTCGAGCTGAGGGCAAAGAGAGAGATGACCGCCCACTAGTACTCAGGGGAAGAGGAAGCATGACTGCTTCGAAGATTGTTGAGCCGACGACTGTTGAGCCTAAGGCTTCTGAACAAAAGGTTGCCGATGTTTCCCCACCTCGGGCTGAAGAGATCCTCGAGGGCGGGTCAGATGAAGTCCTTGAGCCGGTCGGCGGCCAAAACATTTCCCGAGCCGAGGGGCATTCGGTAGCTGAACTCAGGGAGCCATGTTCCGAACCTCCCCGTAGGCAAGAAGAGGCCCCGATCGATCCAGCCGGGGTTATTAGTATAGATGACTCTCCACTGGGTCTGGAATTCTCTCCTGGGGAGATACGGGATGCCTATAATATGAAGACCCCCGATACGGGGGCATCCCTCGAGGAGAAAGATGCGTTCGAGGGATACTCTGTCGGGTTCGAATAAATCCCCGACCTTAATGCCTTTCTCATTTTTGAGGAAGTCGTTATGCTCTGCAAACAAGTAATCTTTCGACGACTATGCCTTGAGTTTTGGCCCTTATTTTTCTGATTTCTTTCCTTTATGCTTTTAGGTCATAGTGCTTCATAACCAGGCCTTCGCTAAGTCTCAAGCTGAGTTGACCCACTATGAGGAGGAGTGTAGGAGGCTCTCATCGGAGGCGGAGGAGTTCAGAGCTCTTTTTTCCAAAAAGGAGGAGGAACTGCAGGACCATCAAGCACGCTTGAAAATGATATCTCGAGAACGGGCCGATAGCGACAAGAAGGTAATACAGTCTTCGCATATTTTTTGTGCTTGTTCAACATTAGCATTTAATGTCCTAACTTGGTTTTTGCAGCTTAAACAGAAAGATGACCTGATGCAGGAGAGGCTTAGAGTCAAGGATACTGAGATCCTCGGGCTCGAGCGGCGCATGGGTGAGATGGCCTTCGAGATAGATACTCTCTGAGAGAAGATAACCTTGGCTGAGCATCAACTTCGAGATGCAAGGGCAGAGAGCAATAAGTATAAGGATCTCCATGCTGAATTGGATGTCGTGCTGTCCACGGCTAAGTGTGAAGCCGACGCACTTATATCCTCGCACCGGGAAGATGTCGCTGCTGCCAATACTCAAGCCAAGAGGATATCTGAAGAGGGTGAGCTCAAGCTGACTCGATCCCTTGATCATGCTCGACTAAGATCTTGGAGGCAGGGTCTCGAGGAAACACACGCGAGGGGCTTCAATCTTTCTGCAGAGACCGAAAGAGTGAGGGCCCTAGAAGAGGAAGCTGCATCTCTACTTACTTCTAATGATGATTCGGCCAGTGTCTCAGAAGATGATGAAGATGGAGACGAAGTCCCCGAGGGGGATGAAGCCGCTGATGACCAGGAGGCCGAGGGTCAAACCGTTGAAGGCACTATTCCTGAAGGGAGTTCATCCAATCAAGTGACCCTGACGGTAGATTAGGCCTCTATTTGTTTCTTTTTTGTGTAATGGCTCCAGTTGTGAGCTTTGTGAATATGTTTTGTGAACGTTTATTATATATGAAGGAATCGTTGCTTCCCATCTTTCCTATGCTTTCTTGGAATAAATTCTTATACTTGTCGCCGCAGTTTTGTAAGCTTGATTTTGCCTCATCGAGGTCTTATGATTAGTCCCCGAGCGAGGTGACCTCGGCCTTCCTATCGAGGGTATGACCTTTTAGGGGTCTTATAATTTTATATTATGGCCTTGGCCTCGATATCGAGGTTATGCCTTTTTAAGGTTTTACAAATATGGTGTTGCCTCATTAAGGTCTTACAAATTGACCCTTAGGCTCTTTATATTGGGTCGATTCGACCTCTAATATGTCTATAGTTTCCCTCATTTTGGCTAAAAGACTTTTAAATTTTTGGTTATGCCTTGACATGTTTTGTGTTCGTCCTACTCTTCGATGGCTCGAATAAGAACCTCGATTATAACTCGATATACGACGATAATTGAGTACCTTGTGAGGTTTTCTCGAAGGCTGATTGTTTCGAAGCCTTTTTATTGTAGGATGATTGTTTCGAAGCCTTTTTACTGAAGGCTGATCGTTTTGAAGCCTTTTCATTATTCAGAGCTGATATTATCAAAGATCCTTTTCTTATGCCGAGGGTAGCCTTATTAACCGGTTCTTTTCGAAGTATTTTTGAAGTATTTGAAGGCCTTTAGTTTTGTGGCGGCAGTTGGACGTCTCCGCGTCGCGTTAAATTCGGCTGTAGCCTTTTAATATGAATGTAGTCTTTTATGTTCGGCCGTAGCCTTTAGTCCCTGATGAGATGACCTCGGCGTCTATATCGAGGGTATGCATTTTTAGGGGTCTTACAAGTTCGAATATATAGCCTCAGACTTAATATCGGGGTATGCCATTTTTCTAAGGTCTTACAATTTTGAGTATGCCTTGTTGAGGTTTAATAAATTTGATGTCGCCTCGTGGAGGGCTTACTAGCTCGAAGTTTCCTTATTGAGGTCTTACGAATCCGAGTTTTTGACGGCTCGATGAGATGAATGTTGATGACAGTCCCCGAGTGTTCGAGAGTGTTTGAGCCCTGAGGCGTCTTACGTGAAAGTAGCAAACTTCTTTGAGGCACGAAGCATTTTGATGAGCAGAGAGGCTTCTTTGATTACTTGATATATGTATACATGTGGGGGGGGGGGTCGATTATTCTACATGGACACGGTTCATTTGACCGTTTGGCCCAATACAAAATTCTCCTATCGAGGACTTCTTAGGCATAACTTGATTCCTTCGAGAAGATAACCTCCGAGGGGATGCCCCCCAATATTCGAGGTTGATTAAAAAAAACCTTGGATACTGTTGTGTGATCCTTAGGTAGCATATGGATGTTGCCTCGTTAAAAACCTCGCTGGTAAAACCCATTTGAGATAAAACCCGATCTAAGGGAAACGAGTGCAATGCATGCTTTAAAACCCAAGGTCTTCGAGCTGAAGGGTGCTTCAATTCCTCTCGATCGAACACCTTCAATGAGCTAGTATGAAACATGAATGAAAAAAGAGAAGGTTATACCTTAGTGATGATAGAACTTGGGCGTTAATATGTTCCAGTTGCTTGGTAGTCGTTCGCCTTCCATGGCGTTAAGTTCGTAAGACCTTTTTCCTGTTACTCCGAGGACGCAGTATGGCCCTTTATTTATTCATTCAGATTTCGAGTGTTGAAGGTGACTTTTCTCAGGGCTAAGTCCCCGACTCCGAAACAACGGAGGGTTGGGCCCTCTGTGGCCTTGATTCTTCTGCTGGACACCATGAGACTTTGAGAATTTATCTGAATCGACGCCAAGGGTCGAGCTTCATGTTGTACCTTCTGAGGATGTCGAACGCTACCTGCAAAGGAATCAAATGGCCCTCTGCGTGCAGGGACTTAACTAACATGCCATCAACGTAAAACACTATAGGCTTGCCTTATTTGATGCTCGAATATCTCGCTCCCTAGGCGTTCTTTATGCGGCTCCGGCGTTCTTTAGCCCAAAGGGCATTTCATTATAAGAATATGAACCATACTTCGTGATAGACAAAGTCTTTTTCTGGTCCTCCGAGTTTATTTGAATTTGATTATACTCGGAGTGAGCATCGAGAAAAGTAGGGATTTCAATGGCATATCATGGCATCGATCAAGCGATCGATGTTGGGCAATGGGAATGGGTCTTTTGAGAAAATTTGTTACCTCATTTTTGAATGCATGCTTTACCTCGGACTGAAGCTTGATCAAGCTCTTCGACTGTTGACTTTGTCACCCTTGATAAATTTCTCATCAATCACCAGTTCCTCGGGTTCAACCGAGGGTGTAGACTGCGGTTACCATTTGGCTATCTGCCCGTTCCTCGGGATCAATTGTCTGTCTTTGGACTTCTCCGAGGCGGATGGTGTCAACGTCGGTGCCACATCATGTACTGCAAACATCTCCTTTGTTGCATGCTGATCTCCATACACCATTTTTACACCGTCCTTTGTTGGGAACTTCATCATTTGATGAAGAGTTGATGGCACCACCCTCATACTATGAATCCATGGCCTCCCGAGTAGGGCATTGTATCTCATGTCTCCTTTGATGACATGAAACTTGGTATCTTGAATCCTACCGGTCACATTGACTGGGAGGATGATTTCCCCCTTCGTTGTCTCACTCGCCATATTGAATTCGTTCAGGACTCGAGAGGCGGGCACAATTTGGTCGAGCAGCCCGAGCTGCTCCATAATCCTCGACCTGATTATGTTGGTCGAGCTACCTGGATCCATGAGCAAACGTTTAATTTGAAACTTATTTAAAAGGAAATAAATTACCAGTGCATCAGTTTGAGGCTGAGATAAGGCCTCGATGTCTTCCTCACTGAATATGAGAGTATTCTCGGGTATATAGTACTGAGTTCGCCTTTCCCTCGTGATGGATACTTTTGTTCGCTTGAACATGGGAGCTTGTGGGACGTCGACACCTACCCCTCCAATGATCATCTGAATGATATGTTGTGGCTCCTATGGTTCATTTTTTCTGTTGGCATCTCTTTCTCGAAAGTGATTTTTGGCCCAGTCACTGAGGAACTCTCGAAGGTGCCCTTCGTTGAATAATCGGGCTACCTCCTCTCGAAGCTGTCTGCAGTCCTCGGTCCTATGCCCATGAGGGCCATGGTACTTTAAAATTAAGTTGGGGTTCCTTTAGGAAGGATCTGATTGTATGGGCTTCGGCCACTTGGTCTCTCCGATCTTGTTTATGGCTGACACGATGCATGAAGCGTCGACGTCAAAGTTGTACTCTGTCAATCGAGGTGAATCATCCACTAGTCTCGAATGCCTATTAAACCCTGCTTTGCTCACGAGTCCCCGGGATATTTGTCCTTGATCCATTCTTCGATCATTTCGAAGTATGTTACGCCTTGAAGCGCTTCTTCGATCTTCGACATATGGTTGATACCTTTCCTTGCTCGGTCTCAGCTCCCTTTCCACATTCCTTGGTTCTTTTACTAAAAGCCTGCTTGGATATACTGAACCCGAGGGGGCTCCCAATTAGTCATCCTCGACCCTAATTTTGGATTGGTACCCGTTGTGGACGTCCGCCCAAGTTACAGTGGGATATTCGATCAAATTTTGCTTTAGCTGCCTCGAAGCTATCGAGCTTCGTTCATTCAAGCCTTAAGTGAAGGCCTGCACTGTCCAGTCATCGGAGACTGGTGGTAATTCCATTCGCTCCATCTGAAAGCGATATACGAACTCCCTTAACATCTTGTTCTCCCTTTGTTTAATTTTGAAGACATCGGACTTTCTTGTAGCAACCTTTATGGCACCAGCATGTGCCTTCACGAAAGAGTCTGCCAACATGGCAAACGAATCTATTGAGTTTGGGGGTAGGTTGTGATACCACATCATGGCCCCCTTCGACAATGTTTCTCCAAATTTTTTCAATAAGACGGACTCGGTCTTGTCATCCTTCAAGTCATTCCCTTTTATACCACAAGTGTAAGTGGTAATATGCTAATTGGGGTCCGTGGTCCCGTTGTACTTCGGGATACCAGCATCCTGAACTTCTTCGGAATGGGCTTCAGAGCCGCATTCGATGGAAATGATTTCTGCATGAACTTCTTCGAATCTACCCCCTTCAAAATCGGAGGTGCACCCGGGATCTGATCGACCCTCGAGTTATAGGTTTTCTACTTTTTTGTCATTAGCTTCTATCTTCCTTTCTACTGATTCAAACCTTTTGGCAAGGTCCTCGAGCATCTTCATAATAGCGGGTCTGTTGTTGTCCCATTGTTACTCGTTCTTTCTGGTGCCTGTTCGACTCGAGGAGCTGCTTCCTGTACTGCCGTGCTTGGATTTTTCTGCTGGCTCTGTAGCTGAGCAATAGCCACTTGCTGCGCTTGTAACATCTCAAAAATGACTTGTAGGCTAACTTCTCTTTCTTCCCGAGCTGGAGTTCTCTGCGCTTCGTGTTGGTCACCTTCGCGCACATTTCCGTCGATATCAGAGCCTACATCGATATGCACATCATTGCATGAGGCCATATTGACAAGGAGTGGTGCTGGTACTACCCCAGGAATTTTTTGTGGTACACCGGCGATTGGGGACGCTGCACTGTTCTCTCCATGGGACTCAAGGCCATTGTTTTCATGTGCATTTGCTGAGTTAGACACTTTGGACCTGAAATCAAAGATTCTTGGACAAGAAAAAGTGTGAAAAATAACTTGTGTTTTCAGAAAACTAGCACCAAAACAATCACTATTATTTGTAGCCCCACGGTGGGCGCCAAACTGTTTACCTAGAAAATGGTATTAACAATTATATTTGATTTGTGGTTTTAAAATATGTGATTCATTATAATACTAGTTGTTAGGTAAGAAAATGCCAAGTGTAAGTAACAGAGAAATGATAAGCAAACCAGTATGGTCACAAGACTGGGGACCTCGAGCTCTATAGTATCGGGCCTCGATGGTAGCCTTCGACAGTTGTTAATGAGAAATAAGTGAAGAACAATAAAATAAATGCAATAAATGAAGAGCAATAAATCTATACAGTAATTGTTGAGCACGTTTAGGCAAGAAAAGCAGATAATGTTCTATTGTATTGAATATTCATCCCTTTTACAAAATGACAGGGGTCCCATTTATATAGGAAAGGGAATCCCAACATGGTACATGTCTAATCATGACAAGGAAATGCTACTGGTACAGCTGTATAATGGCTCAATACGGACTTGTACTATTCTTGCAGTCCTTGTCAGCTCTAACCACGTGCCCTTGGGAATTTCTCGCCTTTCCATGACGGTCATCGATTCTCATACTGCCTCGAGGTATGCCGGGATGAGTACTCGATATGCTCTCTCGAGGGGAGTACTTCGGAGTCGAGCCTCAGACTGTGCTCCGGGTCCCTCGAAACCGGGGTTGGGATGTCATAGAGGCTCTAAAATCGAACTTCCCCGATTTTGGCCGTATACAATACTCCATAAGGTGGCAAATTCCTTTCATTCCTTTGACAAGTTTATCTTGACTCGAGATATTTAGAGCCTGTTTGGACATAAGAAAGTTTTTACTTTTTTCCGAAATTTTTTAATGTTTTTCGAAATCAGCGTTTTGTCATAAATTTTCAAATTTTCACTTGAAGATGGATTTTAGAATTTTTCAAAAATTTGAAAAACTTCAAAAAGTTATTTTAAAAAAATATCATTCAGACAAAACTTCAAAAATAACCCAAAATTATATTCATGTCCGAACACAACTCTAATTTTCAACTACCATTTTCACTTGAATTTTTTTTTCACTTTTTCCCGGAATTTTAATATTCTTATGTCCAAACGCCCACTTAGAGTCAGCACTAAAGATCCTATTTATCAGGGAAAAAGAAAAGAAAAGAAAACATGTTATTACTGTTTTAGAAATGTTTAAGCGACATAATATAACAATAGTGCAAATATTTTTTTATATTATTGTAAAAGTCACTAATTACTTATAGGAGTAAGTTTAAGTGCTAGTGTAGAAGTAAAAGAATAGACTTTTTGTCTTAAGTAAAAAAATTGACCCTTTTTTTAGTAAATTTAGTGGTCCTTAAATTAGAGAATCAAATCATTCGAATGTATAAAGTTCTAACTTTTAAATGTTCCTGTAAAAACATGCAAATTCTTTTCTCGGTTTATTGGAGAAAACTATGCTCAGTAATCTCATGCAGGCGTGTGCTTTTTCTCTTAAAATTTTCTGGACACTCGCTTAAATAATAAATAAAATATTGCGGATGGTAGTTTATTGCATAAAGTTTTAATATTAAATTTTCAGTTTGTATTTAAAAAATAATTCAATTATGTTTATATACTACGGAAAATAAAAAAACGCTGGAAAATGTTAATACGATTTTAGAAACAAAAATAGACTGTCATTTTAACAACTCACAGTATGTAATATTTATGTGGCACCATATTTTTTGACACACTTATAAAATAAAAGATCATGATGTGTCATATGATGAAATTAAAGGCATTGGATGTTAGGTTGCGGAATATATATATATATATATATATATATATGCCACGGTTTTGTTTATAAACTAAGTTGTTGATGTGAATCGTTACATGTAATGTAATACATGCGATAACCCTACTTGCATAATTTAATCTTTGCAGATAAAAGGTAAACTGAAAACCTACTTATCACTTAAATATAATTGACGATTCCTCTTTTGACATGTCTGTAATGGTAAAAATAGATATTACACGTAAAAAAAATTGAGTGGATGACGAAGCAAGCCACGTGGATCGATGGAAGAGTGACAGCAGGATGAAAGTTTAGAAAGAGATGCGGAACAAAGAGATACGAGATAAACACCTACGAGTCGATTAGAAACGGTGCTCGAATCTATTTGAAGAGTTGAAGAGACATGGTCAAAATGAATTAGGGCTGAAAAGAGGATAGATTCATATATCTTTAATCAATGAGTTTAAACGTTACAGAATTTTCACGCAACAGTTACGATTACCTATTGTAACGTTTCATTAATGATATAAATGCACATAAATGCTCAATCATAAAGAAGAGTAGACGTTGTACTAAGAGATTCTCTATAAAAGGGAATAAAATACCCCTTGTATGGACACATTCTGATCATTGTTGAAATATACTTTACAATCTTGTGCTCTTATTATTTTTCTATTCTAAAGTGATCTGATTTCCATTATTGTTTTAGCTAATTATCTTGATTATCAGAAGACCGAGTACTTCTTAAAATAAGCTTTGGCTAAGAATCCGATTCTTTGGTTAAACAAATTGGTTCCGTTACCGGGAATCTGGTAATCCTTTTTTACTTTCTAAATTTTCCTTACTGAATCATGTCGAAAGCCAACGACAACAACCAACAGGCAACAGGAACTCCAACTCCATCGCCTCAAGGAACCCCACGTGATTCAAGGGAACAAACCCCGGAAAGATCCACAACTCACAACAATGACCAGCTTGGAAATGAAGAAACAGGAGAGCACGACACTGTGAAGCAAATAGTTGTTGAATATGTGAATGAATCTATCCAAGCTTTCGTGAGGAGGCTACCAACTATACCGCCAACACCTCCTCCAAACAATACTGCAACTGCGGAAAATCCACAATCAGTACTAGCTAATTCCGGAAGTGGAGGCATTCCAAACGAATCGCTCGAAGGGAGACCAGGTATGACTAGTAATTCAGATTTGCAATCTTTAATACTAACCTTGCAGAAACAAGCGAAGGAACAAAATGATCATATCGAGCAAATTTCTGGCGTACCACCTGTCATCAAAGGGATTGATATTGATAAATATTCTCAACAACCATGGAAGCCAAGTGCCGCACCTTTACCGATTCCTAAAAAAATCAAAATGCCGATATACCAAAATATGACGGAACAACTGATCCACGTGACCATGTCACCGCATTCACCACAGGAGTAAAAGGCAACGACCTAACCAAGCAAGAGATCGAGTCTGTGCTGGTCAAAAAGTTTGGGGAGACGCTCACTAAAGGAGCACTAACATGGTATTCTCTCTTACCCAAAAATTCTATTGACTCTTTTGCTGAGCTTGCAAACTCGTTCATAAAAGCACATTCTGGTGCACAAAAAGTAGAAAAGAGAATGGAAGACATATTCAAGGTAAAACAAGGAGATAAAGAGTTGCTTCGAGAATTTGTAGACAGATTCCAATGGGAAAATATGTTGTTACCTAGAGTACCTGACAACTGGGCAGCTATGGCATTTGCGAGCAATTTGAACGAGAAAAGCTCCGAAGCTACGAGGAGACTCAAAGAAAGTTTACGAGAATTCCCAGCCACAACTTGGAATGATGTTTATAACAGGTACAATACCAAATTATGAATCAAAGAGGATACCATAGCTGAATCTAAGGCAGAAGAAAGGACGAGTTCAAGGCGATCAGAATCAGAAAAGAAAACTGGTAAAAATAGGTACGAGCCATATATGGGACCTTCGGGACGGGAAGCTCGTTCCAAATTTGAAATGCACGGCCTGATCATAGACCGTCAAATAGAGATTCAAGTTCATCATCATCAAGATCCAGAAAGGATCGAGATGAACGAAATAGAGGTAATAACACAAATGCGAGAATTGAAGACTATAACTTCAATGTAAGTACTTCCGAGCTAATTGTTGTGTTGAGAAATATGGGAGATAAAGTTCGTTGCACCAAAGAGATGAGATCGAATCCAAACAGAATGAACCCAGAATTTTGGTGTGAATTCCACAATGATCACGGGCATAGAACATCATATTTCAGGTTATTACAAGGTGAGGTAGCATATTTATTGAAACAGGGCTATCTAATAGAATTGTTTAGTGGAAAAAGTAAGCAGACATATATGAACAACATGCAGGAGCCCCCAAAAATCACCATCTCCAAAAAGAACAGTAAATGTATCAAACGACGGAGAAGAGGTTAATGGCGTAACCTATACTGCAACAAGAAAGACAATGAAGTTCACAATAACTCACGGGAAGCGAACTCGTGAAACCTTAGAGGATGGTAGTATCACATTTGACGATGCTGATGCTGATGGGTTACTAGTCCCTCATAACAATGCACAGGTAATATCTTTAATTATACATGACACTAATGTGAAACGAGTATTGATTGATCCAGGTAGCTCGGTGAATATGATTTTGTTGAGAATTGTGGAGGAGATGCTTATGGCAGACCGTGTAATCCCAAAAGCACGTTCATTATCCGGGTTCGATAACTCTACTGTCATAACAAAGGGAGAAATTGAGTTAAGTACTTATGCAGAAGGCGTCATCAAAGAAACAAAATTTCAAGTTATTGATACGGACATGGACTATAATGTAATTTTGGGAAGTCCATGGATTCATGACATGAACGTTGTACCATCCACTCTACATCAGGTTATCAAATTCCCTTCAAAATGGGGAATTCAGCAGATTCGAGGTGATCAACAAATTTCGAGGAATATCAATTCAATGATACACTCGAATAAAAAAGAAGCGAAAGTAGAACTAAAAGACGCGGGAGCAACTCAAACAGATATGAGAACAAATGATAAAGATACGGTGAATCAAATCACAACGGAGGTTGCATCAAAACATACGGACGTGGACTCCATGCCAGATGTTATTCAAGAGCCAGAGGAAAATGAAAACATAAAGACAACTACTGAGGAGCTCGGAGCTGTTCCACTGTTCAAACATAGGCCGGAACAAACAATCCATATTGGATAAAGGCTAAACCCAGTCAGAAGAGGTAATTTTATTGGATATTTAAAATTTAACGCAGATTGTTTTGCCTGGTCCCATTCAGACATGACAAGTATACCCCACAGGTGATGACTCATAAGTTGAACGAAGATCCATCATTTGTACCTGTCAAACAAAAGAAAAGGAAGCATGGATCATTCAACAATCAAGTGATCGATGAAGAGGTACAAAAACTCTTAAATATCGGTTCAATACAAGAGGTGTACTTATTGTTACAAATTCATGCCTTTTGGCTTGAAAAATGTTGGAGCCACGTATCAAAGGCTGGTGACCAAGATGTTCCAGGAACATCTGGGGAAGACAATGGAAGTATACATTGCTGATATGCTGGTGAAGTCAACACAAGCTTAGGACCATTTCCAACATCTTTCAAATTCATTCGAGATCCTTCGCAGGTATAATATGAAACTAAATCCAAAAAAGTGCGCCTTTGGTGTCGAATCAGGTAAAATTTTGGGTTTTCTTGTATCTAATGGAGGCATTGAATTAAATCCTGCTCAAATTAAAGCTATTGAAGAAATACCTGATGTACTCACGAATAAAAAAGAGGTTCAAAGGTTGATAGGTAGGATCGCGACTTTAGGAAGATTCATTTCGAGATCTTCAGAGAAGAGTTTTAAATTCTTCTCAGTATTAAAGAAGCAGAATCGGTTCGAATGGACTGGATAACGCCAGCAAGCCCTCAAAAATTTGAAGGCTTACCTATCAAATCCTCCCCTATTATCCAAGCCAAGGGAAAGAGAAAGGTTGTATATCTATCTTGCTGTTGCAGAAGTAAATATAAGTGAAGTCCTAGTATGGGAAGACAAAGGTAAGCAATCTCATATTAACTATGTAAGTAAATCCCTATTGGATGCTAAAACTAGATACCCTCATCTAGAAAAACTAGCTTTCGCCCTAGTCATGGCAGCTAGGAAATTGAGAACATATTTTCATTGTCATCCAATTTCTATCGTAACTTCATATCATTTAAGAAATATCCTGCATAAACAGGAACTGCAGGAAGGTTGGCCAAGTGGGCAATAGAACTAAGCGAATATGATATAGTTTATCAGCCTAGGACAACAATAAAGTCTCAGGTTTTAGCAGATTTTGTCGCAGATTTTAATACTAATATAATTCCTAAAGTAGAAAAGGAATTATAGATTTTTACCGGGGCTAATCCCGGAACATTGACTTTATTTACTAACGGCTCTTCTAATGTTAAATGAGCCGCTTTAGGAATTGTCTTAATACCACCTTCGGGAGAAATGATAAAGCAAGTAATTAAATGTTATCCTATTACTAACAATGAAGCAGAGTATGGAGTTGTCATTGCAGGACTTGAATTAGCACGAGAAATCTCGATAGAGCAAATCGTGATCAAGAGTGACTCTCAACTGGTGGTATATAAGATGCAGGGACTTACACCACTAGGGAAACTCAAATGCAGCAATATTTGGAAAAGGCACAGGACCTGGTGAGGAAATTCCAATCCTGGAAGATCGTCAAAATACCCAGAGAAGAAAACGCAGAAGAAGATGCTTTAGCTAACCTCGCTTCAGTAACAGATGTAACGAGTGAAGAAAATGCTATTGTAATACATTTATTTCATTCAGCACTTGACCAAGACAAGCACGAGGTGACGTTTAATAATTTAACTTGGGATTGGAGAAACAAAATTGTAAATTTTTTGCAGTATGGTACCGTGCCTGAAGATAAGAAAGAAGCTCAAGCACTTCGACGAAAAGTTGCACGGTATTGTCTGGTACGTGACAATTTATATCGCAAAATGTTTGGCGTTCCTTTAGCAAGGTGCCTCGGACCTAATCAAACTGAGGACGTGATGAAAGAAATACACGAAGGACGTTGCGGAAATCACACAGGTGGAAGATCTCTAGTTAAGTCTCTAATCAGAGCAGGGTACTGTCCTAAAATGGAAGAAGACGCTGAAAATTTTGTAGCCAAATGCGATAAATGTCAACGCTACGCTAATAACATGCATCGACCCGCAGAATTATTACATCCGGTTATATCCCCATGGCCATTTATAAAGTGGGGAATGGATATAGTAGGAACTCTACCCCAAGCCAAATGAAAGGTACGATTCTTACTTGTATTAACAGATTATTTTTCAAAATGGGTAGAAACAAGTGCTTTTAAACAGGTACGAGAGAAAGAGGTGAAGAACTTCATTTGGCGAAATATCATATGTCGGTTTGGTGTCCCAAAGGTGATCGTATGTGATAATGGTCCACAATTTATAGGCTCGCAAATCACCGAATTCTTCTAAAGTTGGAAGATCAAACGTATCACCTCTTCACCGTATCACCTCGTGGCTAATGGACAAGCTGAGTCAACGAATAATACTATCATAAATAAATTGAAAAAACGACTAGAAAAGTCAAAAGGAAATTGGCTTGAAGAGCTACCAGGAGTGACATGGGCTTATAGAACAACATCAAAAACAGCCACGAGAGAAACCCCATTCGCACTTTTCTATGGTTCAGAGGCCTTAATACCAGTAGAAATTGGTGAGCCAAGCACGAGATTCACATTAGCAACAGAAGAGTCAAACAACGACGAGTTAAGAACAAATCTAGATTTACTTGAGCAAAGGATAGAAGCCGCTTTAATTCGCATGGCAGCTCAAAAGCAGATTATAGAGCGGTACTACAATAGAAAAGCTCACCTCAGATATTTTAAAATTGGGGACTTTGCCCTTAAAAAAGTTTTTCAATCGACAAAAGTTGCTGGAGCAGGAAAGTTAAACCCAAATTGGGAAGAACCCTATGAAGTGCGCGACATCGCTGGAAAGGGGGCTTACGAGTTGGAAATTATGGATGGCAAGGTTTTACCCTCGAGTTGGAACGTTGTTCATTTAAAGACATACTACTTTTAAGCAAAGGAAGTACCCACAGTTAGATATCATTTACATACGATTTTATTTAGTACAGATAAAGTTATACTAACAATTTTAGATGATAGGCAAAAAGCTAACCCATACCAAATGATGATATTAGACCAGTAAAGACTCGCGGAAGTAACTTAATTCTCGATCTAGAGTTACCTATCTGATGGAAATTTTAAAGGGTTAAGTACTCATCATCTAAACTATATACCTTCGAGTCCCGTATGTTTTTCCTTTTCAGGAAAAGGACCACAAAGAAGGAATAATTAAGTGCTCGAGATTTCATACTTCAAAGCTCAAACACTTGGGGGACTATTATATAATATGGAAGGCAAAGAAGACTAGCAAAGAGTCATAACTCAAGCCTAAAGATCTATTCTACCCAACAAATCGAAAGTTACGAGTGAAATGAAAAGAGCCAAAAATGCAAGCCTGATTCAGAAACCTACCAAAAACATACTCGTGAATGTAAACGAATGTTTAGGTCAAAGGCGAAATTTATTCACGGGTTGAAATTTATACCCTTGTATTTATTCAAATCTGTTGTAATAGAAAACATTTACGAAAGAGCTATAGACGATACTTTAACACATGTAAAGTCTTACGAAAGTTCAAATAAATACAAAAACTTTCTTCAATCAAAGGAACATGTGAATTCCAATTTCTTTTTTGTACATTTACACCATTATGAAGTTGAGAAGTCTTCTTCATTAAGTGTCGTTTATAAAAGGGCCCTCTTTTATTGATTGTGTTTATTTCAAAAAGACACGAAAGATCAAAAGTATTTTTATGCAAACATTTAGAGTAAAACAGAAACTTGAAACACACAAGTTGAGCCAAAAAACTTAGACTTAACATTATACGATGGTTAAAACTAAGTATGAGCTTAGTTCAAACCTAACTTGTTTATACAAAATTTCCCCGAAGGGGGTAACAAGCATTTTCACTTTTCACTGAAGGGGATTGACTTCATCAGTAGAAGGAGCAGCTTGAGATGGTGAGGGTTGAGCAGCAACTTCACCAGGTACAATCACGTCACCTACGGGAACCTGAACCTCAGGTGATGAGAAACTTTGACTTTGCCGAGCCTTTTCGATTGTCTCTTTAGTTTTATCAATCTCAGCTTTCAAGTCAATATTTTCCTGGCTTACTTTCGTTAATGTATCAAGACGGGTATTCAAGTAAGCCCAACTCACATCAACAGCTGTTTTATCCTCGAGAACTTCATAATCCTTCTCCCATTGATCAACTTCTGCTCTCAACTCATCCCTTTCAATAAAAGCAGCATCATAGGAAGCTTACAAAGGGGCAAGGGATCTCTCTAAGAATTGAACCTTACTAGAAGACTCACAGAGGTCTTCTTGGGCTAGTGTGAGCGATTGAACAAGTTCTCCAGAATAAGCCTCTTTCTGGTTCAGCAAGTCCTTTAAGCTTCTTATTTCCTCAGAAGCTCGGGAGAGTTGTTCAGCAAATGAAGATTCAAGGAGATTTTTATCCTTGCCTGCCTGATTTGATGAAGCCTTTTCAATGGCTAGCTCCGCTTCTAACACTCTTACCTCCTGCTCCAAGGTACATTTTTCCTCCTCTACTGCTTCCATGTCTATTTGAAGACTCTCAAACTGCTCTTTCCAACTATCTGCCTCGGTATGGTAGTATTCATCAACTGCTCCGTATGTACAATCCTTTTCATCATCTATGTGCCAATGAGATTGATCTGCACAAAAAAGGAAGATATGATACGGTAAAAGATAAATTCTGAAAAACAAAAACACACGAAGTGTACCTTTAAATATGAGTGTACAATCTCATTCATCCATGTGAGAGAGCTGTTACTTTCCAACTTTGACCTAATAACATGGCCGATCAAAGGCTTCAACCATACCTCCGCCTGGCCTGATTTCTTCAAAAGGCTGTCTTTCGCAGGAACCTCGATGATAACTTGTTTCATCACCCCACTACTAGAAGACCCTATTTCAACATTAGAAGGAATGGTAGTAGGAGTAGTCGAGGGAGCCACGTGTGGCACAGTCGGGGCAACAGAAATGGCAACAAGCATGGTTAATTGATGTTCCACTGGAGCATATGTGGGAAAGATGGCAAGAGGGGCTTCCTTGGAAATTGAGCCAATATGTTCTTCATGAAACCCTTGATGAAATAATTTTTCAACTGAATCATGGGCTGCAACAGGAGTTTCTTCCTCAGAATACACGGGGGCAGTACCATCAGGCTCGGGCACGGGAGATGGACCAAAAAGGGGAGCAGATTCATCATCAGATACAACTCTTTTTCTTGCTCATGGCCTATGCACCAACAAGCTTTCCTCCTGCTCCTCTTCATCTTTTGCAGGCTGGGTCCTATCCACTTTCCTTTTTTATGAAGAGCCTGAAATTGTTTCTTGAGCCTTAGATAAGGAGATCCTCGAAGTAGTTATTGCAGCAGTAGTAATACCATGAACAGGAAACCCTAATAAGCAAAAAGGGTCAGTAAAGTTCGAAGGAGAGTAAAAAGAAAAAGTAAAGAAGAAAACTTACCATGAGTCTTTACTTTCCAAACAAACCTAGAAGAAAGGTACTTCCAAGACCTTTCCTCCATTGGAGCAATCAACAACAATTTTTCTACCCAACAATGAAAACTCGAAATCTCCTTGACAGATCCCATGGTTGCTGAAAAAAGATAAAAACAGTTACAGGACTGAACATTCATCAAGAGAAGGAAAGAAGTAAGTAGACAACTTACGTGCAAAGTTCCATTTCTTTGGGAATGGCATATTTTCTTCACCTACTAATCCACTAGTAGGGGCAACAACAAACCTAGCATACCATCTTCGGTCTTTGTCATCATCAGGGATGACTAAGACTCTCTTACTCCTCTCCACGAGAGTAAAAACTCCCTAATGAAATAATTTGGGAGAGTAAAGATGGATCAAGTGATAAAAGGTAAAGGGAAGTGAAGCCAAATTAGCTAAATACCTAAGGCATGCTATTTCCCTCCTAATAATAGGACCGATCCGTCCCAAACACACGTTAAAAAAGCAACAAAACTCTATAATGACTGGGTCGATGAGAGGCTTGAAACCTAAAGTAAAGGGATATGTATATACGAAAGAAAAACAAGCTTTCTAAGAAGTTATCCTTTGATTTTCATTGGGGACCAAGACCGGGAAATCAAATTTCCAACAATAGTCTCTACGCACAAGAGAAATAAACCCTCAGTGATTTGAGAGGGGTAAAGATCAGCGCGATCAAGAGATGTCATGGAAGTAACCTGGTTTTTTATTGCCTCACTATCGTTTACAAAGGAAAGTTCAGCGGGTATGATTTCATCTACCGTAGATTCACAAAGCGGTTCGTTGGATTCTCTACTCCTAGAAAAAGATCTATGAGAAGTTGAAGCTCTAGCCTTAGAAGAAGATGATGGAGTAATGTTAGCCTTAGAAGTTTGTGGAGGAGTGATATTATGTTGAGAGTGAGATCCTCTAATAGATGCTGACCCTAAACACCTTAGTCTACCACCCCTTCTACTCCAAACCGGAACAGAAGAAGGAGATAGTTCATCTACTATTATGACTTTTTTAGGGTCTTTGTTTGAAGAAGACACAGTTGAATGAGAAAGGAATCTGCAAGTTATGAAATAAAGATAGAAGTTTTTTGTAGAAGCAAAGGCAAAATGGGTATTTATATACAAAGGCAACCGTAAAAAAATGGCAAATAATGATGGGAATGCCATTACAAAAACTGTCACTTCGTGATTGATGCAGCCGCAAAAAGCCCTAAAATACGCTGAAGAATTGAAGAACAAATATGGGATTGCCACATGGAACATGCATTAAATGGAAGTGACATGTGACATATAAGTTTAGAAGCAGGTTCAATGGCATTAGTGAAACGGCGGCAAAACATTTCTGCCATAAATGAGTGTCCACTTACCAAATATTTAATTGATAAATAAATGGTAAATAGAGGGACTATCTGTATTAGTAAAAATATATATTACACGTGGAATAAATTGAGTGAATGACGAAGCAATCCACATAGATCGATGGAAGAGCGATAGCTGGATGAAAGTTTAGAAAGAGATGCGGAACAAAGAGATATGAGATAAACACCTACGAGGTAATTAGAAACGGGTGCTCGAATCTATTTGAAGAGTTGAAGAGACACGGTCAAAATCAATTAGGGCTGAAAAGAGGGCATATTTATAGATCTTTAATCAATGATTTTAACCGTTACAAAATCTTCACGCAACAGTTACGATTACCTGTTGTAACGTTTCATTAATGATATAAATTCTCATTAATGCTCAATCATAAAGAGGAGTAGACGTTTTAATAAGAAATTCCCTATAAAAGGGAATAAAATACTACTTGTATGGACACGTTCTAATCATTGTTACTTTACAATCTTGTGCTCTTATTATTTTCCTATTCTAAAGTTCTGATTTCCATTATTGTTTTAGCTAATTCTCTTGATTATCAAAAGCCCGAGTACTTCTTAAAATAAGCTTTGGCTAAGAATCTGATTCTTTGGTTAAACAAATTGGTTCCATTACCGGGAATTTCTATTCATGAATACAACAGTAAAAAGCGCCTAAAATCAGGAAAGTCCAGTTGTATGCGTGTGATGACCCAAAAGGTCATCCCGTATATTTCTAGCTAATTCTATGTTCCGAGGTCGTGAAAACCTCCTTCTATTGCACCTTGATTTGTGTGCACATCCCAGGCGTGTAGTCGCCAAGCCTTTATGTGAAAAACTGATAAAAATGATAATTTTGTATTAGAATTTGAATAAAGTTGACTTTGGTCAACATTTTTGGTAAACGGATCCGGATCCGTGATTTGACGGTCCCGGATGCTCCGTAGGAAAATATAGGACTTGGGCGTATGCCCGGAGTCGAATTCCGAGGTCCCAAGTCCGAGAAATGAATTTTTAAAGAAAATTATTTTCTGAAAAATATAAAGGTGTTTGAATATAAAATTTGATGTGAAACCTGTGGTATCGGGCTCGTATCTTGGTTCCGGAGCCTGGTACAGGTTTGATATGATTTAAATGTTTTATCAGTGAAGTTTGGTCATAAACGAACTTGGTTTGACGTGATTCGGGTCAAAAATACAAAATTTGATGTTTAAAGAAGTTTTGAGGAATTTCATTGATTTTTGGTTTGATTCATCGTTTTAGTGTTATTTTATGTGGTTTGGAACCTCGATTGAGTCCGTGTTAGGTTATAAGACTTGTTCGTGCATTTAGACGGGGTCCCGGGGGGCCTCAGGTGGGTTTCGGATAGGTTCCGGGTCAAATCCCCTTAAATTTTCACTGCTGAAGTCTGCCTTCTGGTTTTCCTCTATGTGACCGCAAAGTAACAATCGCGATCGCATAGTGTGGCTTGGACCTGCCCATTCCTTTCCTTCTTCACGTTCGCAGTGAAAGCCTCGCGATCGCATACCCCATAACATTTTATACTCCGCGTTCGCATATGTATAACCGCGTTCGCATAGGTTCCTTCTTTTAGGCGTCACACAATCCTTCAATGCGATCACATTCGATGTACCGCGATCGCGTAGTATAAGCCGGCAATGGCATAATCCCTTCTATGCGATCGCATTATACTACTCGCGATCGCATATCTTGGGTCAGTAATTTTTTATCTCTATGTGATCGCATGTAATTTCCCGCGATCACGATTGATTAATTACCTGGGCAGAATATAAGTTTGCAAAAATCGAGGTTTCACCATTTATAACATATTTTGACTTCTAGAACTCGGTTTTGGGCGATTTTTGATGGTTTTTCTCACGAATCTAATGGGTAAGTGTTCTTCCATTATAATTAATTATATTTCATGAATTAGTTCTTGTTTTTACCATTTAATTTGTGTTTTGGGTTGAGGAAATTGTGGGTTTTGAAAGAAAACTTCAAAAATGTAAAATCATGTTTTGAAAGACCAAATGATATCGGAATGGGATAGATTTAGTATGGATGAACTCGTATCGGAATGGGTAACCAAAATTTGTAAAATTTGTCGGGTTTCGAGGTGCGGGCCCGGTGGTCGACTTTTGGGTCGATTTTTATAATTTCGTAAAGATTGAAACTTTATTATTCGGAATAGTTCCTTATACGTTTTATATGTATTTTGAAGTTGTTTTAGTTGATTTTGAGCCGTCAGGAGGCCTTCCTACCCCAAAAGTCTATTTTTGAGTACCGGGTTGTCGTCTTTGAGGTAAGTATCTTGCCTAAACTTGTGTAGGGGAACTACCCCTTAGGATTGAGTCTTCTTTGTTGATTGTAGTACGTGTATACGAGGTGACGAGTGCGTACTCAGACTTATTTACTAATAGATTGGCCTTTTAGAAATCGTAGGTTCTTATGTTACCCGTGTATGATTGTAATTGTTATGTTTGAATCCTTGGTTGTTAATTTCATCTTTTCCTGCTTAGATTAGAATTACTTGCTTTTGGATTCCTTTGTTGGCTATTTGATCTTAATTGACTTAATTGAATATCTTGTCTTCATGCTATACTTGCTTCCTAAAACTGCAAAATTGACTATACTAGTGTTATCTAGCTTTATAGTTGTTTAGCTGTAGTTAGAATATCCGTTCGTTGGTGTCAAGCATGCCCCGTGAGTCTTACATTGTGATTTATATGATTTTCCCTTATGTGCTACTTGGACCTAGTTGATAAACATTTATGTGGTTGGTTTCTTTCTTGATGTTGACTATTATTGGGCCCTTGTTTGAGCCGAGCTTTATTTCGTAAAGTTAATTGTTTAGGCGAGGTTGGTTACAACTGTTTCCCTTGCCGGGATGATGTTGTTTTCATTGTTGACTCCCTTGCCATGATAGTATAATTTCTATTGTTGTTTATACTGTTAATGATACTGTTTGCGTTGTTGATTCCCTTGCCGGGATGTTGTGAGTTATGGTTCTTATTGTTGATTTCCGGTTGCTGTGATTTATGGTTGTTATTGTTGATTTCCCTTGTTAAATTGTTGTTTATGTTATTTTAGCACGGGGGATATTCCGTGCCGAGTGTTTGTGAGGTTATGCACGAGGGGACATTCCGTGCCGAGTGTTTATTTATTTATTGCACGAGGGGACATTCCGTGCCGAGTGTTTGTGAGGTTATGCACGAGGGGACATTCCGTGCCGAGTGTTTATTTATTTATTGCACGAGGGGACATTCCGTGCCGAGTGTTTGTGAGGTTATGCACGAGGGGACATTCCGTGCCGAGTGTTTATTTATTTATTGCACGAGGGGACATTCTGTGCCGAGTGTTTGTGAGGTTATGCACGAGGGGACATTCTGTGCGGAGTGTTTGTGAGGTTATGCACGAGGGGACATTCCGTGCGTAGTGTTTGTGAGGTTATGCACGAGGGGACATTACGTGCCGAGTGTTTATTTATTTATTGCACGAGGGGACATTCCGTGCTGAGTGTTTGTGAGGTCACGCACGAGGGGACATTCTGCGCCGAGTGTTTATTTATTTATTGCACGAGGGGACATTCCGTGCCGAGTGTTTGTGAGGTTATGCACGAGGGGACATTCCGTGCCGAGTGTTTATTTATTTATTGCACGATGGGACATTCCGTGCCGAGTTTTTGTGAGGTTATGCACGAGGGGACATTCCGTGCCAAGTGTTATTATTTATTGCACGAGGGGACATTCTGTGCCGAGTGTTTGTGAGGTTATGCACGAGGGGACATTGCGTGCCGAGTGTTTATTTATTTATTGCACGAGGGGACATTCCGTGCCGAGTGTTTAAGCATTATTATTTCCATTTTTCCTGTTTGCTATTTACTGCACTTGTTTTGGTGAGGATGAGAGTAAAGCACGAAGGGTGATGCCATGCACTTGTCTTTGCATTTTATTCCGTTGTTCTAAATTTGGATATTCCTACCAATCTCTTATTGCATTTATTGGAAATATTTGATATTCCTCCTGTACTGCATGGCAAATTTCTGAGTTACGGACTGAGTTCTGGTGGATAAATCTTGAGGAGATTTCGATCAAGGGATTTTATTGAAAAGTATTATTGAAAAAGCAATGGTTTTGAAATGATTATATTTGAATGACTTTTACATCGAAGGTATATTTGAAAAGCACTAGTCTTGCCTAAAATGATATTTGGAAGTCATTTATTGGGAAAGCATCCTTGGGAAGTTTCGTATTTTGAAAGAAACTATGTTTTACGTAATTCTCTCTACTAAGTATACTTATATCTACTTTTGGAGAAAGTATGTTTTCAAAGGAAACTCTACCATACAAAAATAATTTTATTTGCAAAAGTTTTTTCATATGAACTGCTGTTTAAAGATTTCTACCAGTTACAGATTTTAATGGCTAAGGCTCGATGTGAACAAACCTACGTAGGGTTGAGTTATTGGTGTTCTCTATTGTATTGTGTTTCATTTCAGTTTGGCTTGTTTTATTGTCCATCTTTCTGTGTATTTTTGTGCTGTTTCGTGATTGATTTCTGTAATTTCCTTCCGCTTTATATTGTCATAGTTGTAAATTATTTCGTGAAGGCACTATTCCACCGAGGTTAGTCTTGATACTTACTGGGCATCGCTATGGTGTGCTCATACTACACTTTTGCACATTTTTGTGTGCAGATCCATGTATATATTGTAGCAGATGTGTGGATGATTGCAGAGGAGACTCAAGGTAACCTGCTGCTGCGTTTGCAGGCGTTGGAGTCACCTTCTTCGTATTTATTATTCATACACTATTGTATTTATTTCCAAACAGTTGTACTTAGAAGTTGTAGAAGATTCGTAGAGCTTATGAATTGTACTACCGGTTTTGGGAAAGTTTGTACATTCTGTTGAGATTCTATATCAAGACTGTTAGTTTTCTTTTATTTATTGTTGTTATTCAGTAACTGCTAAGCTTACCTAGTCCCTAAGACTAGGTGCCATCACGATACCCAACAGAGGTAAATTGGGTCGTGACAAGTTGGTATCAGAGCTCTAGGTACATAGGTGCTACGAGTCATAAGCGAGTTTAGTAGAGTCTTGCAGATTGGTACGGAGACGTCTGTACTTATCTTCGAGAGGCTACAGAACTATTAGGACAATTTCACTTCCTTCATTCCTATCGTGCGAGTTTATTGATCTTGAAGTTTGAAATTATCGTTCCATTCTTCACCGATGGTGAGGACACGAGCAGCGGTTCCTGATGGTGTTACCCCGAAGCAAAGTGTCGTATGAGTCAGAGACAGAGGCCAACAAGGAGTACGTGTCGCAGTTAAGATGCCTACTAGAGCAACCGTTGAGGAGTCGCCACCAGTTCTATTTGGGGGACAGGTACTGGGGGTGCCTGTTGCTACCCCGGACTTCAGGAGACCTGAGCGCAGTTTTGAGTATAAGTGGTACATTGACTCAGGCAGGGTTGATTCTAGTGCACCACTTGCTTCACAGATTAGGGGAGGAGTTCAGACTCCCACGTCTACACTCCAGAGCAGAAGGATCACATTGGTCAGGTACCTGTTGTCATGACAGCATGACATCTGGTTTCAGTTCAGCCATGGTCAGGGTAGCAGCATCAGAGAAAGAATACCTTGGAATTGAGGGGTACTAGAAGTACCACCCTTCTATCTTTCAGTGGATTGGCGGCAGATAATGCCCAGGGTTTCCTGGAGGAGTGTCACTATATTCTTCGTACTTCGGGTATTGTGGAGACGAGCAGGATTGCTTTTGTCACGTCTCAAGTCCAGAGTAGTGGGTTGACCAGTAGTGACGGCATATGAGTTGGGGTCACCTGGCTGAGTTAGCTTCACTAGCATGGATTTAGTTTTCAGAGATGCTTTGATGGAGGTTGCACCTCAGTTCCTTCAGGATGTACGGCGCACGGAGTTTGAGCAGTTGCGTCAGGGTGCTGTGTCACTATTGGAGAATGCCGTTAGATTCAGTGAGTTGGCCAGACATGCACTTCACTTGGTTGCTTCAGTTAGGATATGAGTCCGTAGAGTCATTTGGGAGATTCAGGCATGATATCCAATTCAGCGGGACTCAAGAGTTAGAGTAGGATGCCTAGTTTCAGCAGGTAGTAGGGATCGCTCGCCGGTTAGAGAGCACGTGGGATCGCGAGCGAGAGGAAAGACGAGATCAGGGAGAGAGTTCAGGGAGGAAATAAGGCCTCGTAGATCGGAGGAATCTACTAGTCCGTATTATGGGGGCAAGGTACGACACGGTAGAAGTTTTGTGGGTCAACCAGTTCAGTTTGCATTACCAGCTTCACATGGGATTTCAGGTAATCATGGGTCTTAGAGGATTCGTATTGTGTGTTTTTCCACAGCCATGTCGGCAGAGAGATTGTTTTCAGTGTGGAGATGTTAGCTACAGGGTGAGAGATTGTTCCAGGATTCAGGTAGGTGTGTGGTAGCAGGGTATTCAGGTCAGTAGAGGGCGCCTAAGAGGGGGAGGCCCGACCCGTTGTTGAGTTGCATATGGTAGCCGGAGGCCGTTGGGCTAGATATCATCACCCAAGTATGCTTTGATGTGTTACGGAGGGGCACCGATTGTATTTCATTGTAGTTCTGCTGGTCAGGATGAGTTCTCTTGTTTGTTGTTTCATTTATGAGTGAGTTCCATGTTTTGCACTCCATTTTGTGTTTGCTCCCGTTGGGAGATTCTATGAGTAGTATCCCGTGTCTATCATTGTGTATTTCATTATTGATAGTGGTGAAACTGGAAGTGAGTCCTTATTGTTCTTTGTGGTAAGCTTTATGTGATTTTCCTGAGTATTTTGTTTACGAGTTGTGATTTGATACTCCATCGAGATGTGAGATCAGCTAGCGTTATGATTTTACTAGCTGAGATGAATTAGTGGAGGAATTTCAATTGGTATGATATATTTTCGCTATGTGATTCAGAGTTGAGGGCGAGGTCCCCGTTGATATGTTTGGACCAGGCTGAGTACCATGATGGAAATTTTATCAGGATGGAATCCTTGTGATTTGTTCATATGCTTTGCTTTTTCCTTGTTATATTTCTTTTGGTAAGTCAGTATCAACAACGAGTGATGCCTATGGGCTTGTTTGATACTCCCTTATATGTTTATATATTCATATTCAGTCATTCTCGTTATGTGCTCCATTAGTTTTAGCTTGCAGGATGGGTGCCTGGTGGTGTTAGTTGTGGCTTGGTGATTCAATTGTTTAATAAATAAGTCTTCGTGTTTATTGCATTATTATCAGTATTATGGGGTTTGGAACAGAGTTCTTTCAGATGTTAGGCTAATTGACAATGTTGAGTTGATTTCGGGTAGCCATTGTGATCAAAAGTGTTATTTGAGCCTATGTGTGATGTGCTATGTTGTGTGGTTGTGCCTTGTGGGTGTAGTCATGAGTCGATGCAGCTGATTGAGGCTAATGCCGGATATGGATTTAGAATCGGGTCTTTTGTAAATGAGTAGAGGGTGAGAAGTAGAGATATGAGGCTTATCGGTGGTGATATGAAGGCTATATTACGGTTGTGATTGTTTCATCGGGCTTATGTGGGTTGGGGTGACGTGGGATCACCTGCGGCTATGTGTTGGAAGTATACCATCAGCGATTGGATGAGTTCAAAGTGAATCTTGGCACGTTCGAGGACGAACGTTTGTTTAAGAGGGGGAGGATGTGATGACCCAAAAGGTCATCCCGTATATTTCTAGCTAATTCTATGTTCCGAGGTCGTGAAAACCTCCTTCTATCTCACCTCAATTTGCGTGCGCAGCCCGGGTGAGTAGCCGGGAAGCCTTTATGTGAAAAACTGATAAAAATGATAATTTTGTATTAAAAATTTGAATAAAGTTGACTTTGCTCAACATTTTTGGTAAACGGACTCGAATTCATGATTTGACGGTCCTGGAGGGTCCGTAGGAAAATATGAGACTTGGGCATATGCCCGAAATCGAATTCCAAGGTCCCAAAGTCCGAGAAATGAATTTTTAAAGAAAATTGTTTTCTGAAAAATATAAAGGTTTTTGAAAATGAAATTTGATGTGAAACATATGGTATCGGGCTCGTATCTTGGTTCCGGAGCCTGGTACAGGTTCTATATGATTTATATATGTTATCTGTGAAGTTTGGTAATAAACGAACTTGGATTGACGTGATTCGGGTCAAAAATGCAAAATTTGATGTTTAATGAAATTTTGAGGAATTTCATTGATTTTTGGTTTCATTCATCATTTTAGTGTTGTTTTATGTGGTTTGAAACCTCGAGCGAGTCCGTGTTAGGTTATAAGACTTGTTCATGCATTTAGACGGGTCCCGGGGGGCCTCGGGCGGGTTTCGGATAGGTTCCGGGTCAAATCCCCTTAAATTTTCACTAATGAAGTCTGCCTCCTGGTTTTCCTCTATGCGATCGCAAAGAAACAATCGCAATCGCATAGTGTGGCTTGGACCTACTCATTTATTTCCTTCTTCACATTCGCAGTGAAAGCCTCGCGATCGCATACCCCATAACATTTTATACTCTGCGTTCGCATATGTATAACCACGTTCGCGTAGGTTCCTTCTTTTAGGCACCACACAGTCCTTCAATGCGATCGCATTCGATGTACTGCGATCGCGTAGTATAAGCGGGAAGTGGCATAATCCCTTCTATGCGATCGCATTATCCTACTCACGATCGCATATCACGTTTTGGGTCAGTAAAATTTTATCCCTATGCGATCGCATGTAATTTCCCGCGATCGCGATTCATTAATGACCTGGGCGGAATATAAGTATCCAAAAATCGGAGTTTCACCATTTATAACATATTTTGACTTCTAGAACTCAATTTTGGGCGATTCTTTGAGGGTTTTTCACACATATCTAATGGGTAAGTGTTCTTCCACTATAATTATAATGACCCAGTCCATCGTTACATAGACCGGGTCGTTATAATGAGTGAGATTGGTTACTCTATTATTGATGTTTGGAGTCGATAGGCTTGAAATCAGAATGGTTAAATGAGAATTCAGTAACTTAATCTTTAAAAAAATAGCTTTAAAATGGGAAAAGTCAACTGAGGGTTGACTTATTGGTAAACGACCTTGGAATGCGGATTTTATGGCTCGGATAGCTTCGTTAGGTGATTTAGGATTTAGGCTTCAGAATATTTTTGTGATGTCCGGTGTAGAATTAGGCTTGAATTGGCGAAAGTTAGTTTTCGGTGATTTCCTGTCGGCATTGGAAAATAGGCTATCGTGGTCGGAATGGAATTCCAGAAGTTGGAACAGGTTCGTAATGTCATTTTGGATATGTCTACAAAATTTCAGGTCAATTGGAGTTGTTTTCAATAGTTTCGGCATCATTGGTGGATTTTAGAAATTTCAAAGTTCTTAGGCTTGAATCAGATGTAAATTTGGTGTTTCGATGTTAGTTTTGGTGTTTTGAGAGTGCAACTAAGTTTGAATGATGTTATGGGATATGTTGGTAACTTTGGTTGCGGTCCCCAGGGGCTCGGGATTGATTTCGGGTGGTTAACGGGCATTTTTGGACTTGGAGAATTGTTGTTTTTCTGGTTTTGGTGCAACAGACATTTACTCTCTACGATTGCGTAGGGGGAGCCGCGATCGCGTAGAACACTCTTAGGGCCAGGCAGAATTGTGCATCGCGATCGCGTGAATCGGGTTACGATCACGTAGGTTTGGAAGAAGGTGAAGTGTGATCGCATAGGCTAGGTCGCGATCGCGTAGAGCTAACCAGGCGCGTAGGGGTGAGGTCAATTGGTCTTCGCGATCGCGTGAGGTTGAACTGCTGTGAACAGCGATCGCGTGGCTTTTGCCGCGATCGCAGTGAAGAAACCACTGGGCAGTATATAATTAAACCCTCCACGACTTAAACCCTTTTTACAGTATTTTTGTACGGACAGAGAGCTTTGGGGGAGATTTTTGAAGAGAGAAATCATTGTTATTCATAGAGGTAAGTGTTTTGGACCTTAAAACTCATTTAGGGATGATTATAGAGCATAATATCAGTGTTAAATTCACAAAAATCAGTAGAAAAAGATGGGTTTAGGACTTGAGATTTTGAGACCTTTAGGGATTGATTTGAGGGGTCAAACGAACTCCGATTTTAGTGCTCTATATATGTACGGACTCGTGAGATGATGAAGAACAGTTTTACATAAAAATTTCTGAGTTTCGGGATGCAGTCCCGGGGGTCGGGTTTTGACCAAATTTGGGTTTTTGAGCTAAATTGATATTTTTCGATTGGATTCACTCCTTAAGAATAATTTGATGATAAAAATATGAACTTGGTAGATTTGGAGCACTCAGAGGCCGGATTTAGAGGCAAAGGCACTGCGGAGTAGTATTTTAGCCGGTTTTGAGGTAAGTAACGTTTCCAAACTTGGTTCTGAAGGTTCGAAACCCCGAGCCAAATGATTTATGACTATTGTTGAGGTGACACACATGCCAAGTGACGGGCGTGAGGGCGTGCACCGAGTATTTGTGGCCTAGCTTATCCCATGGAAGCGCTTAGTGATTATTCCATGATGATATTTGTGCTTCTATTAATGTGGTAATTGTGAACATGTTAGAAATCATGTTAAGTATAAATGATAGGCTTCACGACGAAAATGCTGAGACCCGAGTGGTCGTATATTGTTGTCTCATGTTGTGATTATTTGATGTCATATATCAGTCCTGTTATAGCATATCACTTCATATCCTGGTCTCAGTATTGTTAATTACATGCATACTTATCATTGTTTCGGGCTGATGGAGGCATTTGTGAGCCATGTGAGTGAGATTGAAGAGTAGTGACTGACTGAGGCCGAGAGCCTGTTATTGAGACAGTTATGAGAATGGACTGCACACTGCAACGATATTTAAATCATGCCTTCGTTGGCTTGATATGACGCTTGGGCCACTAGGGCCCCTCCGGATTCTTTACACCCCCAGTGAGCGCATTGATGATGAGGGATGGATCTTCCCTGGGCATGGATCTTGTCCGAAGCTGTGGTTATGTGAGGGATAGATCTTGTCCGAAGCTATGGTTATGTGAGGGATGGATCTTCCCTGGGCATGGATCTTGTCCGAAGCTGTGGTTATGTGAGGGATAGATCTTGTCCGAAGCTATGGTTATGTGAGGGATGGATCTTCCCTGGGCATGGATCTTGTCCGAAGCTGATGTTATGAGAGGGATGGATCTTCCCTGGATATGGAAATTGTTGGAGTGTTGTATTCCGGAGATGGATCTTCTCTGTGGGGCTGGACTGGCCTTTTTCCTCAGTACATAGTGACTACGGTCACCAATGTTTATGCATATTCCGGGATGGAACTTCCTTGGGGTGAGAGTCATATATAGTACTGAGTGGACTTCTGTGGGAGAGCTGTGAGCACTATGTGCATATCCATACTGGTTTCACAACATATATTTTATGATGTCATGTAGAGTATACTGTCATACATGGCATATTTACTCATCTTGATAAACTGTTAGCATGTCTAAATTCTGCATAATAATTATTGTAACATAATTGAGGTTTTGTCCGTCACTACTTCTCAGCCTATAGTTTGGGTTCGTTACTTCTGAGTTGGTGTAATCACGTTACCCCCTTCACCTTGTGTGAAGTTCAGGGTACACCGGGACCCGGTAGCGGATATTGAGCAGCGGTCAGTGTTTCTATTGGAGTTGGCGAGGTAGCAGCTGGCGATCGCGACCTCGTCTTCTCTTTCTTATTCTACCTGTTGTTCTTTATTTTGAGACAATGTTGTCCATTTCTCCTTTTCTTTGCTTTATGTTATAGTAGCTCATGACTGAGTGACACCGGATCCGGGGTTGGAGGTTTAAATTTAGTTTCTTCAAATATTGTTTTAAACTTCAGATTCTTAGTATTATTAATAAATTCGTTTAAAAATTGCATTTTTATTGGAAATTGAACTTAGCTTAGTTAAAAAGGGAGGCTTGCCTGGTTCCACAACAGGCGCCATCACGACTCCGTAATTGGGTCGTGACAAGATGGTATCAGAGCGCTAGGTTAAATAGGTCTCACCAGTCATGAGCAGGTTTAGTAGAGTCTTGCGGATCGGTACGGAGACATTTGTACTTATCTTCGAGAGGCTGCAGAACCCTTAGGAAAAATCTCACATTCTCGAACTCTTGTCGTGCGAATCCATTGATTCAACCTGAAGCGTAATTCTTTGAACTCCTTTCATGTATTCAAACACGCACGTGAGCGGTTGGTATCAACCGTGCACCGATGGATTGTGACTTCCATGATTTGGGATGTTTAATGGTTTGAGCTATGTATGAGCTTATGAAGGAGTTAGTTGGATACTACTACGATATTGTGGCAGTGATAGCGTATGAGCATTTAGATTTATTTCTTGTTTTGATCTGTGTTTTTGAGCCAAGTGGGGGAGTCTGCTAATGATTAGTTGGTTTCCCTATTAGGTGTTGTATTGCTTTTAGTTTGGGGATATTTGGGAGCAAATGTAAGTTCTTGGCTAGTTGGGTACGTAATTGTTAATGGCAGGATATTTCTCTCATGTGAGTCTTTTATATAATTTGATTACGTTGGGATATTGTTGTTGAGTGCGCGAGTTGCACAGGTTATGGCTTCGAATTGTATTGATGTGTCATGTCAGAAGAGGTCATTGGACCTAGAATGAATATTGACAGAATTATCTACTGCATAGTTGGAAGGATAAATATCGGGAGTCGGATTAGAAATTTGCTATAATTCCTGTTTGGGAAGGGGGAGCTTCATGTCTGACTGATCGGATGAATGGTTGTTAGTTTCTACGTGTCTATGTCATCATCGGCAGTATATGAAAGTGTAAGAGCAAGGCATTTATTGATAAGAGGTTTTGTACCGGTAATGGGTTGTTATAAGCAACTATTGTGATTAGGAGGTATCGCCACGAGTGCTTGGGTCATGCAGTGGATCATGGTATTTCATCTTGGGTTACAGATATGACTTGTTACAGTGTGCTCAGACTTATTCAGTTTATAGTTGTGGGATTTTGATCTTGTAAATTGATTCAGAAGTGAAAATGTAGTTCTAAGGTTTATGGGTCAAGATTGGATTTCAAATTTTCAACTGTGTTGTGCTATTAAACCTATATGGGGTAGAGTGACGTAGGATCACCTCCGAATATGTGCATGGTAGGTTACACAACAATTTTGGTGGTGTTTGGAACAGCTCTAGGCACGTTCGAGGACGAACGTTTGTTTAAGAGGGGGAGAATGTAACGACCTGGTCCGTCGTTACGTAGAACTTGCATTTTTATCGCTGTCATCGACTTGTCATGGATTGGTTACTCTATTATTAAAGTGTTGGATTCGATAAGCTTGAAATCGGAATGGTTAAATGAGAATTCAGTTACTTAGTCTTTAAAAAAATAGCCTTAAAATGGGAAAAGTCAACTGAGGGTTGACTTATCGGTAAAAGACATCAAAATGCGGATTTTATGGCTCGGATAGCTTCGTTAGGTGATTTGGGACTTAGGAGTGTGTTCAATCGGAGTTGTTTTCAATAGTTTCGGCATCATTGGTAGATTTTAGAAATTTCAAAGTTCTTAGGCTTGAATTAGATGTAAATTTGGTGTTTTGATGTTAGTTTTGGCATTTTGAGAGTGCAACTAAGTTTGAATGATGTTATGGGATATGTTGGTAACTTTGGTTGGGGTCCCGAGGGGCTCGGGATTGATTTCGGGTGGTTAACGGACATTTTTGGACTTAGAGAATTGCTGGTTTTCTGGTTTTGGTGCAGCAGACATTTACTCTGCGATCACATAGGGGGAGCTGCGATCGCGTAGAACACTCTGAGGGCCAGGCAGAATTGTGCATCGCGATCGCGTGAATCGGGTTGCGATCACGTAGGTTTGGAAGAAGGTGAAGTGTGATTGCGTAGGCTAGGTCATGATCGCGTAGAGCTAACCAGGCACATGGGGGGTGAGGTCAATTGGTCTTCGCAATCACGTGAGGTGGAACTGCTGTGAACAGCGATCGTGTGGCTTTTGCCGCGATCGCAGTGAAGAAATCACTCGGCAGTATATAATTAAACCCTCTGCGACTTAAACCCTTTTTACACCATTTTTGTACGGACAAAGAGCTTTGGGGGCGATTTTTGAAGAGGGAAATCATTGTTCTTCATAGAGGTAAGTGTTTTGGACCTTAAAACTCATTTATGGATGATTATAGAGCATAATATCAGTGTTAAATTCACAAAAATCAGTAGAAAAAGGTGGGTTTAGGTCTTGAGATTTTGAGACCTTTAGGGATTGATTTGAGGGGTCAAACAAACTCTGATTTTAGTGTTCTTTATATGTACGGACTCGTGAGATGATGAAGAACAGTTTTGTATAAAAAATTCTGAGTTTCGGAATGTGGGCCCAGGGGTCGGGTTTTGACCAAATTCGGGTTTTTGAGCTAAATTGATATTTTTCGATTGGATTCACTCCTTAAGAATAATTTGATGATAAAAATATGAACTTGGTAGATTTGGAGCACTCAGCGGCCGGATTTAGAGGCAAAGGCACTGCGGAGTAGTATTTTCACCGGTTTTGAGGTAAGTAACATTTCCAAACTTGGTTCTGAGGGTTCGAAACCCCGAGCTAAATGATTTATGACTATTGTTGAGGTGACGCACATGCCAAGTGCTGGGCGTGAGAGTGTGCACCGAGTATTTGTGGTCTGGCTTATCCCATGGCACCGCTTAGTGAGTATTCCATGATGATATATGTGCTTAGATTAATGTGGTAATTGTGAACATGTTAGAAATCATGTTAAGTATAAATGCTAGGCTTCAGGCTGGAAATGCTGAGATCCGAGTGGTCGTATATTGCTTTCTCATGTTGTGATTATTTGATGTCATATACTCAGTCCTGTTATAGCATATCATTTCATATCCCAGTCTCAGTATTCTAAATTTGGATATTCCTACTGATCTCTTATTGCATTTATTGGCAAGATTTGATATTCCTCCTGTACTAAATTCCATTCTAAATTTGGATATTCCTACTGATCTCTTATTGTATTTATTGGCAATTTGATATTCCTCCTGTACTGCATGGTAAATTTCTGAGTTACGGACTGAGTTCTGGTGGATAAATCTTGAGGAGATTTCGATCAAGGGATTTTATTGAAAAGTATTATTGAAAAAGCAATGGTTTTGAAATGATTATATTTGAATGAATTTTACATCGAAGGTATATTTGAAAAGAACTAGTCTTGCCTAAAATGATATTTGGAATTCATTTATTGGGAAAGCATCCTTGGGAAGTTTCGTATTTTGAAAGAAACTATGTTTTACGTAATTCTCTCTACTAAATATACTTATATCTACTTTTGGAGAAACTATGTTTTCAAAGGAAACTCTTCCATACAAATATTATTTTATTTGCAAAAGGTTTTTCATATGAACTGTTGTTTAAATATTTCTACCAGTTACGGATTTTAATGGCTAGGCCCGATGTGAACAAACCTACGTAGGGTTGAGTTATTGGTGTTCTCTATTGTATTGTATTTCCTTTCGGTTTGGCGTGTTTTGTTGTCCATCTTTTTGTGTATTGATTTGCTGCTTCGTGATTGATTTCTGTAATTTCCTTCCGCTTTATATGTGATGACCCTAAAAGTCATCTTGTGTAAATTTAGCAAAAACTGTATTCTGAGGCCTCGAAAGCCTCCGTTAATCTCACCTCGATGTGCGTTCATAGCTCGGGCGCGTAGCCGGGAAACCTTTTTGTGGAAATGTGTTAAACAGTTGAATTGATGATAATAATTGAATAAAGTTGATTTTGGTCAACATTTTTAGTAAACGAACCCGGACCCGTGATTTGACGGTCCTGGAGGGTCCGTAGGAAAATATGGGACCTGGGCATATGCCCAAAGTCGAATTCCGAGGTCCCAAGTCCGAGAAATTAATTTTTAAAAGAAATTGTTTTCTGGAAATAATATAGACTTTTGAAAATGAACTTTGATGTGAAATATGTGTTGCCGAGCCCGTATTATGGTTCTGGAGCCCGGAACCGGTTCAATATGTGTTATGTGAGTTATCTGTAAAATTTGGAAAGAAAAGGACTTGGTTTGATGTGTTTCAGATCAAAATTGGAAAATTTGATAGTTTATGAAGTTTGAGGAAATTCTATGGATTTTTGAGTTTAATTCATTATTTTTATGTTATTTTAGTGGTTTAATTACTCGAATAAGTTTGTAGGATGATTTTGAAGTCGTGTGTATATTTGGTTTTTAGCCCCGAGGGATTGGGTGAGTTTTGGGTAGGTGTCGGGGTGCAAACGAGTTGGAAAGAATCTGGTTTTTGGGCTGTTTCTGGTGTTCTGTGATTTTCCCTCCGTGATCGCGGTGTGATTCACGCGATCGCGATGTTCATATGGCTGGGGGTTTTGAAATTACCCTACGCGAACGCAGGGCCTAGGACGCGATCGCAGAGCCTGGGGGTAGTGCTCTTTGCGACTGCGAGGGACCTTACGCGATCGCATAGAGTTAAAGGGATCTGGGGGTAGGGTAGCGTGTTGCTCTACGCGAACGCGGTCGCTTGGTAGCGATCCCGATGGTCAGTGTCCAGTACTCTCCGTGATCGCAGCCCTCTCTTCGCGATCGCGTAGACTTATTTCGCCCAGTCATTTTAAAGCCTTAAAAGCAGAATGCTACTACGGAATTTTGATATCTTTCACCATTTTCTTCTTCTCCACTCTTCTTGGGCGGTTCTTAGGAGACCATTCAACCATAGATTCGTAGGTAAGTGTTCTTAACTCTAATTTCTTCCATTTTCCTTCATCAATCACTAGATTCTAGGTCTAATAACATGAAATCAAAGGTAGAAATAGGGGGTTTTGGGTAGAGTTAGGTCTTTTGGAAATTTTGGGAATTCAACTTTGGGTCGGGTTTGAAAAAAAATTGTATATTCGGGTTCATGGGGGAATGGGTTATCGAGTTTTGGTCGGAACCTCGAGTATGGACCAAGCGGGCCCAGGGACGAATTTTAGTATTTTTGGAAGAATTATGGGGAATGTATAATTAGGCTTTGGGACTGAGTTATTGAATACTTATTGATGTTATTAAGTCAATTATGTCTAGATATTATCGTTTCGGAGTCAGATTCAAGAGGAAAGGTCGTGATTGAGACTTGACTTGCATTCTTGGAGCCGAGGTAAGTGTTTGACCTAACCTTAGCTTAAGGGAATAGATATAGAGTCTGATTTGCTATGTGTAATTCATGTCCAACGTATAGGTTAGGTGACGGGTACCTATATGTTGTGGTCAAGCATGCCCGTGATTCGAATTTTGATGAGTTATTTAATGTCTTTGATATTCTCCGTGTTGTGAATTATCAGGACCTTGGAAGTGGTACCTTGAGGTTACTTCATGACGTAGAAAGTTCTTGATTATGTGTTCGTTGAGGGTTTTACTGTTGATATAATACTTCTGAGTGAGATTGGTTATAGCTGGGTCCCTTGTCGGGGCAATAGAATTGGGTTGATTATGTTTGTACATTTGAAATGTCGCATTGTTAAACTTTCATATTAATTGTTGTTTTTATATTCAACATGAACTAGGGAACATTCCGTGTCGATGATTAATCTTTATGCACGAGGGAAAATTCCGTGCCGATGATTATATTACTTATGCACGAGGGAACATTCCGTGCCGATGATTATATTATTTATGCACGAGGGAACATTCTGTGCCGATGATTATATTATTTATGCACGAGGGAACATTCCGTGTTGATGATTATATTATTTATGCATGAGGGAACATTCTGTGCTGATGATTATATTATTTATGCACGAGGGAACATTCCGTGCCGATTGATTATTACTTATGTGCGAGGGGACATTCCGTGCCGATTGATTATTATTTATGCGCGAGGGGACATTCCGTTCTGATTGATTATTATTGATGCACGAGGGGACATTCCGTGCCGAGTCATTATTATTTATGTGCGAGGGTACATTCCGTGCCGTGTGATTTTGAGGCTATGCACGAGGGGTCATGTCGTTCCTTCTTCTGTCTATTTTACTTGTTTCGAGTTGTTATTTACTGCTTTACTTCTACTTTCCAGTTAGTACTTGATTCTACTGTTTTAGCGATTGTTGCCCCTTTTTTCCCCAGTATGTTCTTCCCCATAATTGTATTCTTATTTATTTTCTTCTATACTATTGAACTGCACATGTACAATTTGTTGTCGTGTCCTAGCCTCGTCACTTCTTCGCCGAGGTTAGGCTCGGCACTTACTCAGTACATGGGGTCGGTTTTACTGATGCTACACTTGCACTTCTTTATGTTGTGCAGATTACGCAACCAGACCTAGTGGACCTCGTTAGGGGGAGTATCCTTCAGTCCATTCCAGACGACACCGAGGTAGTTCCGCAGGCGTTCGTGGATCTCGGCGTCACTATCTATCTTTCATTCTTCCATTTATGTTTTTCCAGACAAATATATCATTTTATTTCAGACTATTGTTTTTGGCTATCTTAGACTGGTTCGTGAGGTTGTGACTCTACTTCTGGGTTTTTGTACTTAAAGGGATTTCTTCGTTATTAGTCATTTTTATTTAGATTTATGTTAATGCTTCCCCACTTTATCTCAATTATCTAGTCAGTGTTTGTTATTTTCACTTGTTAATATATCAATTCAGTTAACACGTTGGCTTGCCTAGCAGGTGCAACGTTAGGCGCCATCACGGCCTGAAGGTGGGATTTCGGGTCGTGACAAGTTGGTATCAGAGCACTAGGTTGCTTAGGTCTCACAACTCACTGACAAACTTGGTAGAGTCTGATGGATCGGTACGGAGATGTCTGTACTTATGCCCCAGAGGCTGAAAAGTTTGGAATAACTTCACTTTTCTTCTTTCCTGTCGTGCTATTTGAATTCCAAATGCTAATTGAGTTTCGATTCTTTTCTATCGCAGATGGCAAGAACGCGTGCTTCCACATCTACCGATCAGCAGCCCGATTCTCCTGTTGCAGCTCTTACGAGGGGCCGAGTCCGTATTATTGGCCGAGGCAGGGGAAGGGCACAGCCAAGGGCAGCAGCCCCAGTAGAGGACCTGCATGTAGACTTTGCTGGTGAGGTTCCTACTCAGACAGCTCCAGTTGGACCAGCTCAGATTCCAGAGGGGTTCATTGCCACCCCGGTGCTTCAGGACGCTCTAGTCCGCTTAGTGGGACTCATGGAGAGTACTGGCTCAGGCCGGTCTTCTTCCTACTGCACCAGCCGTTTCTCAGGCTGGGGGAGGGACCCAGACTCCTACTACTCGCACGCCATGGCAGCTAGGTCCTCAGTGCCAGACTCCGGCACCTCAGACGACCGGAGTAGCTCAGCCAGGCATTGTGGCCCCGACAGTTGAGGGAGCAGCTATGTCAGCAGATGCTTTATGGAGATTGGATAGATTCACCAAGTTATTCACTACTACATTTACTAGTACACCATCAGAGGATCCCTAGGATTATTTGGACAGTTGTCATGAGGTTCTTTGGAACATGGGCATAGTAGAGTCCAATGGAGTTGATTTTGCTACTTTCCGTCTTTCGAGTTCCGCCAAGACTTGGTGGAGAGACAATTGCTTGACCAGGCCAGCTGGGTCTGCACCATTGACTTGGGCTCAGTTCTCCGAGTTATTCGTGGGGAAGTTCCTTCCAGTTACTCAGAGGGAGGATCTTCGGAGGCAGTTTGAGCGCCTCCAGCAGGGATCTATGTCTGTCACTCAGTACGAGGCCAGGTTCATCACTCTAGCTTGGCATGCCATTATGACACTCCCCACTGATCGTGAGAGAATGAGGAGGTTTATTGAGGGTTTGGCTCAGGCCATCAGGCTTCAGATGGCCAAGGAGTCAGGTACTGATATTTCATTCCAGGATGCGGCCAATGTGGCCAAGAGGATTGAGATGATTATGTCACAGGGTGGTGGTCAGGGGGCTGACAGGAGGCCCTGTCACTTCGGTCGATTCAGTGGAGCCTCATTTGGCGGCAGGGATTCTTTAGGTAGAGGTCATCCTCCCATGCCCTCAGTCGGCACTTCAGGTATCTCACAGTGCACCGCCAGCTCCTATTGGTACACCACCAGCACCTATCAGTGCACCACCGCTTCAGAATTTCCAGGGTGGTTATCAGGGTCGACAAGGCCAGTTCCAGAGTCAGCAGCCACATCAGCAGAGGCCTTTTTATTCTTGCGGCGGTTTGGGGCATATTTCCAGGTTTTGCCCCCGAGGTTCTGGTGGGTCTCAGTATCAGGGTTCCCGTGCCATGGTTCCCGTATCAGGCGCACCCCTACCCCCTCAGCCAGCTAGGGATGGTGGTCGGGGTGCCAGAGGTGGAGGTCAGACTCATAGAGGTGGAGGACATGCCACGAGAGGTAGAGGTCAGGCCGCAGTAGGTCGACCAAGAGATGTTCAGGTTGGAGGGGCTCAGCCCCGGTGCTATGCTTTTCCTGCCACGCCTGATGCTGAGGCTTCTGATGCAGTTGTTACAGGTACGGTTTCAGTTTGCAGTCGAGAGGCTTCGGTGTTATTTGATCCGGGTTCTACATTTTCCTATGTGTCTTCATATTTTTCCCCTTATTTGAGTATGCCCCATGATTCCTAAAGTACTGATGTACATGTGTCTACACCGGTGGGTGATTCCATAGTGGTAGATCAAGTCTACCGTGCTTGCTTAGTAGTTATTGGTGGTCTGGAGACTCAGGTTGATCTTTTTCTTCTTAATATGGTTGACTTTGATGTTATATTGGGGATGGATTGGTTATCCCCCTATTATGCTATCCTGGACTGTCATGCCAAGACAGTGACCTTGGCCTTGCCAAGGGTACCTCGTTTGGAGTGGAGAGGGACTCCTAGTCATTCTTCTGGTAGAGTCANAGCATAAACGTCGGAAAATACGCGCAAGAGTCGAAAAGGAGCGACCCGGGACAAGCCTGGCATTAGCTAGGCGTTTGGCTCTTAAGGCCAGGGGTGCCTGGCGTTAGCCAGGCGTTACACCCCAAACGCCAGGGGGTTCCTGGCGTTAGCCACGCGTTACACCCCAAACGCCAGGGTGCCTGTTTCGGTGAAGTCCGAGTTTTAAAGGTTTTTAAG
>ML382868.1:33662-57158 GCA_005239525.1 Nicotiana knightiana | reverse complement strand
ACATCTCTTTACATTACTGTTCTTAGTTATGCTATTCTGCCTTACATACTCAGTACTTTATTCATAGTGACGTCCCTTTTGCTTGGGGACGCTGCGGTTCATGCCCGCAGGTCCCGATAGACAGGTTGACAGTCCTCCTAGTAGGCTATCAACTCAGTGGAAGGTGTTGCTGCACTCCACTTGCTCCGGAGTTGCCTATTTGGTCAGTATAATTGGGACATGCATTGACTGGTATAGCGAGGCCCTGTCCCGAACTTTTTGATGTTTATGTACTCTTAGAGGCTTGTAGACAAATGTCATGTATATGGACTTGTCGGCCTATATTTTGAGTTTACAAATGGTCATGTCAGCCTTATAAGAGTGTACGTCACATGTATACGTTTCTATATCATGTTAAGTAGTCATATGTCTAGCAGTCCCTTATGTTTTATTTTGATTATGTCATGATGACCATTTTGGCACATTTACCCGTGATAGTATGATAAGAAAGATATGTTATGTTGGTACTCGGTTGAGTAAGGTACCGGGTGCCCGTCGCGGCCCATAGGTTTGGTCGTGACAAAAGTGGTATCAGAGCAGTTCTGTCCTAAGAATGTCTACAAGCCGTGTCTAGTAGATTCTTGTTTATGGGTGTGTTGTGCACCACACTTATAAGCAGGAGGCTACAGGGCATTTAGGACTGTCACTCTTTCTTCTTACTCTAGATCGTGTGGTAGAGCTCAGTAGTAAGAACTCAATTTCCTCGGTTCTATCTTATTCATAATACGACAATGCCTACATCTAGAAAGACGATTGGTAAGAGGTTGCATGTGTCTGTGAATGAGTTGAGTCAGAGGAATTCGATTTTGCACAATGCTTATGATGAGTAAATATAAGGTATTCAGTAGATCATGTGTGTACTAAGACGGGTAAGCCTCTTGATAAGGATCCATAAGGCAAATAAAATATATCCACCCCTATGGTGAAAAGCAATGAGAGATTCAGAAGATAGATACAAGTTTCAACAAGTAAAAGAAACAAGATGAAGAAGGGTATGAGGCGCCCAGTTAATGAAGATTGTATGTATTTACGATTCAAGCAGAGAAATACAAGCACTTTGAATTACCTAAAATTGTAACAGAGGTATGTAAAATTGGCCACACCCGCCTCAGTTATGCTCCATGGGAGCCAACATATACAGTTAAGAGAAGAAAGGGATATCAGGATCGAGTTAGGGTTGAAGTAACCCAAAAATGGTGGAGATTATTATCATTAGCTAACATTTCCAAAAGATAGTGCAAATGTGGTAATAGATCTCCTTGCGAGACATTCAGATGGTGTACTTTATAATAGAACAGTCGGATATGAATACTAGAATGTTTAGAAATTTCAGAAGATAGGCAGTGGAATCCTAGAAGGGTTAAATATTTACCTTAGTATGACTCCTTCCCCTAGTAAAAAAAATGTTAGGCGTCCCAAAGAACAAGTGAGATGAAGCAGGGAGAGCTAAAAGTTAAGGAACGTTCTGTTGAAGTCTTCATAATAAGGTGACAGACAGAAATATTAGCAGGATAATATGAAGAGAGTTAATGAAACATTATGAGTAAGATGTAATAAATGGGTGATAACGGTAAATCTAAATATGACAGGATGACAGAGTCTATAGTCAACTGAAGGAAAAGACAAGAGGAGACATGCCTTGAGACCATAAAAGTATAAACCCTAAAGTCATATCCTCATTTCGAGAAATCAATTGTTGAGTCCATCGTGATTACCAGAAGGAAAAGTTATACCCCCGATTAATATAAATTAGTATGGGATAGTAAAAAAAATAGAACATGAATTAGGGATCGAATGAATTGGTAATAGTCGACATCGTTTCAGAGATCGTGTTTCAAAAATATTAGAATGAACAATAGAAGAATAACCTTTAAAGGTTATTCAAGAAGACGCTTCCCTAAAGCAAACACTATGAGCAGAGTTAAGCTTAAGGGACTAAATGTACCAGTTACACCAGGTATCGCCCTTGTGCGTAAGTAATTCAATTATCCTTGGTGTAGAAGGGTTACTGCAAGACGAGTAATATGTGAGTGAAGATGTGAAAAAACAAATGCCAAAGATGAAGAGGTAACTATCGAATGGTAAAGGAAGAATGCAGTAAAAAGGTGAAAGGAATGAGATTGCATTTATTCAGATCCAAGAAATATAATATGACTCCAGAACATTATGCAATCATGACGCTGGGCAGAACTAATAAGGGTTCCGCACTTGATGATATTGTTAAATATGTAGGAATGAAAACTTGATACATAAGGATCCCGTACGAGAGGTAAGTTAAGACAAATGGCATAACCTAAGAGGCATACAAATCAGTAGATCATCAAAGATATACATAGTGAGACCTAGCATAGGAAATTCAGTCTCTTAGATACGACATCGTAATCCTCGAGAAATATTCAGATAGGAGTTGGGGTAGTAGAAGGTACCAAATAAGTGTTAAAGAAATAAAAGGGAGTGCCACTAAGGAGACCACTAAAATTTCAATTCAGAAGCAACCCTACGAGCACAAGGGCGCGAAGGTAAGTAACTAAGGACAATGATAGGCGAGTAAGAACATTAGAAATACCGTGGAGTATACAATGTAATAAGCAACTTTACAAGAGTCAGAGGGTCTTCCCTAAGCACTGCAACGAAAGACCCGCTGAGAAAATAAGGAAGAAAGATTCAACATAAGCATAGCGACCTAAAGAATAAATGGTCTTGTAACATCAGTCTCACTATAATATTGTATGCACTCCATAAGAAAGTGGCACCTATTGTGGATAATTAACGGGAAGAAGAAAAAATAATCAAGAGTTGATAATTGAGACCATATAAGATACAGGGAAACTCCAGTATTTGTGGGCACTAAGATAAGCCAAGTATCCATGTAGCAAGTGACAGAACGACCAGGACAAGTAATTGCTTACATTTAAAGACAACTGAGAAGGCATGAAAAGAAATCTATGGTGCTAGCATGTTAAAAGGAAGGTTGCGAGTAGTATAAATAGATATACGTAGGTCACAAGCTAAATTATGGTAGAGAAACATGGTTTTAGCTAGACAGGAGTAAGGATAAGAAAAGGTGAATGAGAAGGTGATGAGAATAGGTAAGCCCTCGGGATTAAAATGGTGATTGTGCATGGGATCTGATGAATGTGTGCAAAAGTTGGCCCTGTCGGACCAGGGTTAGGCTTTGGAAGATTCAGAATTTTTCTTAAGGCATAGGTGAGTTGTCAGGATAGTGACTCTATCACGTGTTCCATTGAAAAGGGTGTTCATGTGCTAGGAGAGCCTTGGAGTTGATTGTATTCGGGACCACTCAGAGTGGGTGACTCTCAATAGCGGTCCTGGTGAATTCAAAGTTAAGAATTCGGTGTTTAAGAGTTTCAGGTAGTAGTATGATCGAGGATTGAGCTTATGCAGCGTAATTCCCGAGATAAGGAAAATGGTTGGGGTTCTATGATATGTTTCAGCGTGCAGGATAGTATTGGAGGAGTGAGAGAAATAAACTCTGTATTGTAGAAAGATTATCAGGAGGGTATGAGACGGGTTGCGGGATTTAGGCAGCATAGTCTCGTGAATCAAGGTCACTCGGGATGCGTGAGGGTTGAGTTTGCTGTGAGTTGAAGGAAGTTGCTAATATTCCTGAGGCAATTGAAGATGATTAAAAGAAGATAGATTGATTAGAGAAAGTGGGTTACTATGGACCCAGGTAAAAGCTATTAGCTTAGTTTGGTGCGAGCAAGGTAGCCTCGATGTGTGTGGATGGATTTAAATATGATTACGGGCTCTGTATGAGCCAAGCATGTTCATTTCAGTAGAGTGCTTTTTTAGGGAAAGGTATTAGAACAACAGATGTTGTTCCATCTTCGTCAAATTCATGTGATATTATGATTGTGCCGTGTGAGTTGTGAAACGGCTTGATAATTTCCTATATGTGGAAGTCTTGCGTAGTGGGGGTGTTATGTGAGCATGATAGCTCTTGAGATCCAAAGTGTATATATATATATATCACACCTCAGTTGTGCTTGAGTTTTGTAGCATACGGCTTTATCAGTCTCCCCAGGATGGTATGATACACTTAGCGTGCTTATGATCGATACTCAGTAATTCGTAATAGTGAGCAAATCAGATCCGTGTATATCTTCTTATGTAAATTTTATGTGTGGATCGGGTGGCATGTCACCACGGGTATGTTATTTGAATCGGGTTGCACGCTGCAATAGTGTGATGATGAGTAAGGTTACTATATTTATTTTTCTTATGTTCTACTTCCTATTTTCTGAGAAAAGTTCATATAAGTTGCGTGAGTTGAGTAGTCTTTTCCCGAGTCATTCATTTATGTATCATGTTCGAGTTATAGCCTATTCTATCGGCGCGTTGTGGTATCATGTGAAACTGTTGGTCATGTTTGGGGTGATTTGTTGTCTGAGCAGTTCATGCTGGGTGAGACGAGATTTTTGGATCAGGGATCTAGTGCGATAAGATTATGTGAAATACATTGAAAGACAGTTACCATTACTTGGTTCGTAATGAGATGATGATCTAAGTCAAAAAGGAGAGATTCAATGTTTGGTTAACTTTGCAGTTCGTTAGGAATTTCTACACACCTCCTCCGTGGTGGTGATATCGTCAGCATTATATCAGGGTGCACATATATATCATAAGGTGCATTGGGAGCATCAGATTCATGGAATTTTGGCTAATAAGGTTCAGGGAGTGTCATTGTGGTCAGATGATGAATTATGAGGTGCATGGTGCTAATTCAGCCAAGTTATGCAGTCATGTTCTGGTATATCATGTGGTAGTTGATACGGTGTTTATATATTGGAACAAGGCCTGGCAGAGAAATTTCAGGTGTTGGAACTGGATTCTGAGCTTATAATATGAATAAAAGAAGGAATCTTCAGATTTGATCAAGCTAATGTACTCGGCTGGGTTTTGGTAGCACGGGCAGGTGCTCGGGGTGTTAAACAGTGATTTCTGATAACTCCAAAGCATTTCTTAGCACGTTCGAGGACGAACGTCTGTTTAAGGGGGGAGAATGTAACGACCCGACCGGTCGTTTTGAGCTCTAGCGCGTCGTTCCGCGATTTGAAGTCATGAGCAGCTCCATTTCAGGTATTATGACTTGTAGGTGTGGTCAGAATTTAATTTCGGGAAGTTTAGAGTTGATTTGGAAAGAAAACTCTCCTTCATAAGCCTTAAGTTGGAGAAATGGACTAAGATTGGAATTTTGAGCAAACTACCTCAGAACTAGGATTTGAAGGTTCCTGCAGGTTCGTATGATAATTTCGGACTTGGGCGTATGTCCGGATCGGGTTTTGGATAAACCGGGGAGCGTTTTGGTGTATATTATGGAAGATAGCATTTTAGAAGAATTTTATAAATTTGGGCTGTACGGAATTTCAGAGTTATTGATGTCCGTTTGGGATTCTGAGCCTGGGAAAAGCTTCGTATGGTGACTCTGGAGTTGGGAGTGCGATCGGAAGTGAATTCGGATGTCCGTAGGTCATTTTGAAGTCATTTGGCTAAAGATAGAAATTTGAAGATTTTTGAGAAATTCGACCGGAAGTGGAAATTTTGATATCAAGGTCGGAATCTGATTCCGGAAGTTGGAACAGGTCCGTAATGTCGAATATGACTTGTGTGCAAAACTTGAGGTCAATCGGACGAGAATTGATAGGTTTCGGCATCGAATGTGTAAGTTTGAAAGTTCTAAGTTCATTAAGCTTGAATCGGGCTGCGATTCCTGTTTTCGATGTTGTTTGAGGTGATTTCAAGGCTCGACTAAGTTCGAATGAGGTATTGGGGCTGGTTGGTAGTTTTGGTTGAGGTCCCGGGGGCCTCGGGCGTGTTTCGGATGCTCAACGGGTCGATTCTTGCCTTGTGAGGATTGCTGGTTTTCTGGTGTGAGTTCGCGTGAGAGGGTATGTGATCGCATAGAAGGATTTGTGAGGCTGCTGACTTTGGCTTATGCGATCGCAGGTAGGTGTATGCGATCACACAGTAGAGGAAATGTGGGGGGTTTCTGTTTTGGCCTATGCGAACGCAGGGGGAGTTGCGATCGAGGAGAAGGAATATTGGAGGGAGCTGGGAATGGCCTGTGCGATCGCGTGGTGTAGAGTGCGATCGCATAAGGCAGAGTTTGGAGTATCCTGGTTTGGCCTATGCGATCGCAGTGGACTTCATGCGATCGCATAGAGGGCAGTGCTGGGTAGTGTTATGTTTTAAACGGGTTTTGGCCATTTCCTCTCATTTATTCTTTGGTTTGGTCGACTTTGAGGAGCTTCAAGAGTGGGTTTTTGTCAATCATCACTAGGTAAGTAATTCCTTCATGTTTTTAAGATTAATACAAGTTATATGCATGGATTAAACATGAAAGATTGTGGAAAAATTGGGAAATTTTGAAGAAAACCTAGAAAATGGTAATTTGGATTTTTAGCCATAAATTTGAGCATGGAATTTAGAGTAAATTTTATATTCGAACTAGTAAAGCTATGGGTAGAATTTATCTTCGAGAAATTTCGGATTCCGGGCACGTGGGCCCGAGGGAATTTTGGTCATTTCACTGAGCGGAGTTGTGAAATTATATAATTTGGAATTGTTGCAAATATTAGAGTATATTTTCATTGGTTTGTCATTCTTTGGATAGCTTCGGAGCGTTGTGCAACGATTTGACTCATCGGAAGGGCTTGGAGTTTTGTTATGGAATTTCGGAGCGATGTAAGTCTCCTTTCTAACTTTGTGAGGGGGAATTGTCCCCATAGATGAACTAAATGAATACATTGTAACGACCCGACCGGTTGTTTTGAGCCCTATAGCGTCGCTCAGCGGTTTAAAGTCGTGACCATCTTCTTTTCAGGTGTTATGACTTGTAGGTGTGGTCGGAATTGAATTTCGGGAAGTTTAGAGTTGATTTGGAAAGAAAATTCTCATTTCAGAAGCCTTACGTTTGAGAAATAAATTAGGATTGGAATTTGAGTAAACGACTTATGAATCAGGATTCGATGGTTCCTGAAGGTTTGTATGATGATTTCGGACTTGGGCGTATGTTCGGATCGGGTTTTGGATAACCCAGGAGCGTTTCGATGCATATTGTAGAAGTTAGTATTTTAGAAGAATTTCATAAATTTAGGCTTGAAGTGCATTTCAGTGTTTTTGATGTCCGTTTGGGATTTCGAGGTTGGGAATAGCTTCGTGTGGTGATTCTGGAGTTGGGAGCGCGATCGGAAGTGAATTTGGATGTCCGTAGGTCATTTTGAAGTCATTTGGCTAAAGATAGAAATTTGAAGGTTTTTGAGAAATCTGACCGGAAGTGGAAGTTTTGATATCGAGGTCGGAATGCGATTCCGGAAGTTCGAGCAGGTCTGTAATGTTGAATATGACTTATGCGAAAATTTTGAGGTTAATCGGACGTGATTTGATAGGTTTCAGCGTCAGATGTAAAAGTTGGAAAATTCTAAGTTCATAAAGTTGGAAATTGGGTGCGATTCGTGGTTTTGATGTTGTTTGATGTGATTTGAGGCCTCGAGCATGTTCGCATTATGTTTTGGAACAGGTTGGTATAATTGGACGGGGTCCCGGGGGCCCTGGGTGGATTCCGGGTGGTTAACGGATCAATGTTTGAAGTTGAAGAAGGCTGAAGGTTGTTGTCATCTGGTGTAACCACACCTGTGAGGCTTTGACCGCAGGTGCGGAGCCGCGGATGCGGCTAAGGGCGCCGTAGGTGCGATTTCTGGGCTGGAGCTGAGGAGGCCACAGGTGCGAAAGATGGGTCGCACCTTCGGAAGCATAGGTGCGAAGAAGGGACCGCAGAAGCGAGAGATGCTGGGTTGAGTCAGAGTCGCACCTGCGATGGAATTTCCGCAGGTGCGGAGCCGAAGGAGCGGCTACTGGACCGCAGGTGCGAAGGGAGGCCTGGGCAGAAAGTTTTAAAGTCGGGTTTTTGTCATTTCTCACCCATTCTTCATTTGACATGGGCGATTTTGGAGAGCATTTCAAGGGGGATTTTTGTCAGGCATCAAGGTAAGTAAATTCCTCCCGTTTGTAAGTTAAATACAAGATTATATGCATGGATTAGGCATGGAAATTGGTAGGAATTTGGGGAATTATTGAAGAAACCTAGAAAATGTAAATTTGGAATTTAGCCACGAATTTGAGTATGGAATGTAGAGAAAATTGCATGATTGAACTAGTAGGGCTATGGGTAGAATGTATCTTCGAGAATTTCAGATTTCCAGGCACGTGGGCCCGAGGGCATTTTGGTCATTTCTCCGAGCGGGGTTGGGAAAGTATATAATTTGAATTTGTTGTGAGTATTAGAATGAATTTTCATTGCTTTGTCGTTATGTGGTAGTTTCGGAGCGTTGTGCGTCCGTTGGAGTCATCGGAGGGGCATGGAAGCCAGTATTGGAATTTCGGAGCGAGGTAAGTCTCCTTTCTAAATTTGTGAGGGGGAATCGTCCCCCTAGGTGAATTAATTAAGTATATGCCATTACTTTTGGGGGCTACGTAAGCACGAGGTGACGGGAGTCTGTGCGTAGCTACTATTATGCCATGTCCGGGTAGCCTAGGACCCACTACCATGTCTTACCTGTTATACCTGTGAGCATGTTTGTGATATTATGGTCCTAATATAACCGAAATTGTAATTTAATGACTAAGGAAGATTAGAGTCTATTTTCTAAATCATCTAAAAAGAGAATTTATTTCCCTTGCGGGCAATTGTATTTCTGAATAAAGTTGCATTATTAAACGTTATATAAAACTCGGCAAGTGAATTTCGAAAAAGGGGTTTAAATACTATTTTGTGGTTTTTAAAAGAGACATCTGTCATTTATTTGGTTACTTGTTCTCCCGACATATTCGGGGTGGACTGTTGATTGTGTATGACTGCATGTGACCGCTTCGCAATTTACATTCCGCGAGCGGAGTGTTATTTCCCCCACTCACATGGGAGCGGGCCGTACGCCACAGTGAGATTGAAATAAATATTATGGTTCGGGTCGTTCGACTCTCGGCAGTGCACAATGATGTTTATTATGATGGCTCAGGCCGGTTGTCCTTATCCCGTATGTGCATGCTAAATTGTTAAATGTTTTTTTTTCATGATTTTGAAGTGATAAGATGTTTGGGGGAAAAATAAAGAATAAATTTGTGGATTTATGATATTTGGAGGAAAACAAAGAGGAAATTATTTATTTAAGATATTTTGGAAAAATAATGAGAAAGTGGTTACTGTTTGTTTATTTCCAGTATTTACTTGGATTTCAGTGCCTTGTATTTATGTTTATGTTGTTTTACTACCTTTACATGTTTATCGTGTTCATCTTACACTGTTAATTAATCTGTTGGCCCTTAGTGAGTGTCTAATTTGACCTCTCGTCACTACCTCTCTGAGGTTAGGTGGGCGACTTACTGACTACATATGGTTTTTGTACTCATGCTACACTTGCTGTGCATTTTTATTGCACAGGTACTTTCATAGCAATGTGGAGGATTCGGAGACTTAGGCGAGCTGCATCATCCGGAGGCAATCCGCAGCTGACGGAGTCTCCCTCGAACTGTATTTACTTTCAGTTTATATTCCCTTGTCCAATTTTTATTCCAAACAGGCTTTGTGATGTTTGTATAGATTCTTAGAAATTGCTCATATACTTGTGACACCGGGTTCTGGGATATGTGTTGGGTTATAATTGTTAAAGTGTAGTATTTAAACCATTTTTCCTAATTGACAGATTTTTATTTGGTTATTATGTATTAAAGTGATTGGAAATGTTTTCATAAATGTTAAAAGGGAAAAGTTATTTCAATTAATTAATGATTTGGCTTGCCTGACATTGATGTCCGGTGTCATCACAACCTTAGGGATTTTGGGTCATGACATACATGTTATTATTTGCGGGAACTATGTACGCACGAGGTGACGGGAGTCCGTGCGTAGCTACTATTATGCCATGTCCGGGTAGTCTAGGACCCACTAGCATGCTTTACTTGTTGTACTTGTGACCTTGTCAATAAAATATCATGTGATGCTTTCAATTAGTATCTAAATCTCTGAGAAGGATAGAGTTTACTTTTCTTAATCACCTAGAAGGAGAATTGATTCTTCCTTGGATAATTGTATTTCGGATAAATCTATAGAGTTTGGAACCTTGTAGAAATTGGCAATTAAATCTCCAAAAAGGTTTTAAATACTATTCTCATGTTTATTAAAAAGAGAATTTTATCACTTCATTGAACAACTAATTTTCCTGATAAAAATGTGGTTTATTGGTGTGAATATGTGTAACTTTGGGTGTATGAGTCGCATGTATGATTCGCGCAGGATGAACCTGTATTTATGTATAATTATACGGGGACCCAAGTCGCATGTATGATTCGCGAGCGGGGTAGCCCTAGTATTATGTTAACTGCGTCGCATGTTCGATTCGCGAGCAGGGCGATTTCATGCATCTATGGTTCGAGTCGTTCGACCCTCGGCAGTGCACAGTTTATTATTGTTGGTACGCGTCGTTCTACCCTCGGCATTTCTTGCGCAGGATATTTACTGCGTATTTGTTGTGATTTTGCCTGATTACTGGCCTGAAATTTAAGTTGTCAAATGAAATGACGGAGATTTAAAGTTATTAAAGATTTTTGGAAAAAGTTGTTCCTTCCGGTTAATTATTTGTTATTTGATCAAATCACCCATGTTGATTAATTGATATTAATATGATGAAGATTTAAAGTGTTAAATGTGGAAAGAGTTGATATTATTTATTCCCGATTTTAATAAATTGCCTATGATAATCATGCTTAGCGTCATACTTGAATATACTAAATTGATCTTTAGCAAGTGTCTAATTTGACCTCTCGTCACTACTTCTCTGAGGTTAGGCGGGCGACTTACTGAGTACACGTTATTTTTGTACTCATGCTACACTTGTTGTGCATTTTATTGCACAGGTACCTTCATAGCGATGAGGCGGATTTGGAGATTTAGGCGAGCTGCATCATCCAGAGGCGATCCGCAGCTGACGGAGTCTCTCTCATACTGTATTACATTATTTTAATTTCCTTGTCCACTTGTATTTTGGACAAGCTTTGTAGAAAATGTAAAAATTTTAGAAATTGCTCATGTACGTGTGACACCGGTTCTTGGATGAGTTGGGATATATTTGCTAAAATAGCACTATTTAAATCATTGTATTTACTTAACGGATTTTATATAGTTACTATGTAATAAAGTGAAAGGTAATGTTTGTCATAAATGCTAAAACAAGAAATTATTTCAATTAATTAATTATTGGCTTGCCTCACAATGATGTCCGAGGCCATCACAACCTTATGGATTTTGGGTCGTGACCAATATGGAGGTAAAAAATTAATTAAATTGCTATAATAGAAAAATAAAAAATATAAAAAGACGTAAACTGAGATAACCTATGACTATTTATACATTGGAGTAAGTTATAATATAAACTAAAACTAAAATTTACTTAAGAAATTAAAGATTTATTGACTTTAAGAATTCAAAATTTTCAAGCAGCAAAATAAGATCTTACATAAAATATACAAATTATTTATAAGGTAAGAAATAATTAAATAATCAGTAAAATTATTTTAATAACATGAATATTAAATTCATATTGATATTGACAAATCGGGAAAATGAATATTTGATACGTTATCTATAAAATGATAGTAGAACCATTGTCGTAAAAAATTGAGATAAGATTTTTTTCATAAAGATAATATGATAAGAAAAATCATACTTTAGAATATGAGAAATAGACTCGAAGTTACTATTGAAATACTTTTATATTTAATTGAATTGTATTATAGTGAGTATGATAAAAAATTAAATATTAAACTCAGACAACTGAATGCAAAGTCATGTGACAATGTAATAATATTAAGGATTGAATAATATAATACCAAAACTGATGAAGAAAAAGAAAAAAGATCAAAAATTTCATCATACAAAAGAAGACGGATAAAACTTATTGGAATTTGAGATAAAAAAGATTAAAAGATATTAAATAATATACATAAATTAGAGATAATATGATGATATTTATACTAAGATTACTTTAGAAAATAAAAGAAAGTAAGTATACAACTTTAAAATATTATTAATAAATTAAAATAATTTAAAATTTTCAAGCAATAGTTTAAAAATAAAACACATATTTTATTTAATAACGAAAACTTACATATTTGTCTATATTATATTTAAAAATAGTAGTGGATAAAAGCATTAGATAAAGTATAAAGTTAATAAAACAATTACATAAAAATGTGATAATATTACATATTAGATAATATTATAGCAAAAGTAAGAAAAATAATTAAATTCAAAAAATTCTATATTAAAAATAAACGGAAAAGTCTATTCGAACTTGAGATTAAAAATTTCTTAAAGTTACGATGAGAACGCTTGAAATATGGATATGACCACAAAATTGAAGTCTTGCTAAATAAAAAAAAAGTTTGATACCAAATTAAATATTTAAATATACTAAATAAATATCTCATGTTGGTATTTTTACTAATAAAAATTAAAAGCTAAATTTGTATCTTAAACTAAAAGAGAAAGAAAATTTAATTTCACGGGAAAAAAATAATTATAAGAAAATTCAATAGATTTGAAACATTATAAAGGAAATTATGTATCAATTTTTATACAATTCAAAGTTATAATTTAGATAAAACGTGATATTATTTTTAGTATAGGTCAATAAATTTGTATAAAAGATTAATTAAAATTTCTTAGTAGGGAAGAGAATGTATAAAGAGGAAAATAGAGATAGTGTGATGTTAGGACCAAACACACACGCAAGTATACGTGGTCGTCAAGTAATAAAATGACTCGAAAGTCGGATGCCGAACCCACAGAGACATAGATTGATCGTTAACTAAGCAAACTGAAATCAATTAATTTTTCAAGATATTTAGAAGTGATATTTTTTACTCGATCTACTATTGCGGAAATTAAACAAGCAACAACTAATTTATCAAGAATGAGATTTTGTACGACGAGATTTTACTTCAGAGAAGATGGAAATTCCAAGGTTGTGGTTGGTTTATCAATCCTATTAAGTTCAATAATCACACTCGCTAATCCAGATTATCTATGGTTGCTAATTAACCGGATTGTTTATATGAATAGCATGTTCCCACAATACTACTTGCCTGCCCACAATATATCAACCCTATATCCTATGGTATTGAGTCTATCATGAACTAATATAATACGGTATTCAATTAAGCAAGATTGTTAGGTATATTCATATCCTAACCGCGAAATCTTCCCCCGAGCCAGGGGGTCAGAAATAAGCTCTCTCTAATTCTACTCTAATTTAAACACGGCTTTTCCAAGCATAGCATAGATAGTAGGGTGAATTGGTAGCTACAACAATTCACAAATTAAAACTAGAATTAAAGAAACAACCACAAGATGATAATCCGAATTAACGAAGATGTGATTAATAAACGCTAATAATCATGTCAACCACCACCCTAGTGTCACGACCCAAATCCTAACTCAGGTCGTGATGGCGCCTGATGGCGCCCAACACCGGGGTTAGGCAACCCAACACTCAGATCACTAAGGATTTCCCATATTTGATTAAACATCCCAAAACGTGCCAAGTTTTAAAGTTCAAAATATTTAATTGAAAAAGATAATTAGCCAATTTAACCAAAAGCAGTCATAAAGAGGCGTGAGCCAATATGTATATACAAACCCGCAACCATAATTTCTACCACGTGTGTGCCAGGAACTAGTGTCACAAGTCCTACGGGCATACTAACAGAATATACAAAAGATATAATATAACTCCCCCACTGTCTGGAAGAAATAGACGGGAATAACAAAAGAAACTCCATGGTGCTTCCGAGGATCGTCAGGAGAAGTAGCTCACCGTGAAGTCAGGTCCAGTCTATACTCAGAATTGAGCTCCGGTCTGATAACCAGATGCACCAGCCTCAGAACCTGTACAATTAAGTATAGAAGCGTAGCATGAGTACATAAACAAATATGTACCCAGTGAGTATCCCGCCTAAACTCGAAGAAGTAGTGACAAGAGGTCGACTTGACACTCACTAAGGTCCAACAAAATAATTTAACAAGATATGATATCAGTAATAGGCATACGAGGATGATAAAAACAGTAAACATTAAAGATAACTGTAATTCAAATAAATACTTGAAGTAAATAAACAATTACTACTTCATTTTCCCCCTAATATCTTATCACTTCAATATCCATGAAATCATTAACAATTTAACATGCGCATGCGGGATAAGGACAACCGGCCTGAGCCATCATAAAATCATATTTGTGCACTGCCGAGGGTCGAACGGCCGGAACCATAATTTCATCTTTCAATCTCGCCGTGGCATACAGCCCTCTCCCTTGAGAGTGGGGAAATAACACTCCGCCCGCGGAATGTAAATTCGAAGCGGTCACATGCACACACAATATTAACCATAATGTATCTTTCAATCTCGTTGTGGTGTACGCTCGCTCCCATGAGAGTATGGGAAATAACACTCTGCTCGCGGAATGTAAATTGTGAAGTGGTCGCATGCACACATAATATTCTTCATAAATTTATTTTCCAGTGAAAAATTCCTTTAAATTATCAAATTCCATGACCTCAGGGAAACAAATCCGCATATGACATAAATTCATAAAGCATATAGTTCAATTCAAGGAAAAACACAAGGCATGGTGTAGGCCTAACTACCAAGACATAACAATAATAGTCGCTACGTACTGACTCTCGTCACTTTGTACGTATGTAGCCCCCCACAAACTTAGCACATAGTCATTTAAATCACTTAGGGATACAATTCCCTCTTACAAGGTTAGAAAAGAGACTCACCTCGTGTCGAACCTACTCTCCGGGTCAAGAACGCGCCCGAAACTCCAAACTCGACACCCAAGGACTCGAAACTAGCAAAATGTCATACAAATATATCAATTTATACTCAAAAGTATGGAATTCTCCTATTTACTTAGTTATTTCACGTTACTTTCAAAAATCCTAAAATGCACCCTCAGGCCCACATGCTCGGATTCCGGAAATGTTTGAAGGAATAAATTACTCATAACCTAAGGATCGTTAATATGTGGTTTTTGTATGATTTCATGGCTAATTCATGGGTAATTCCCGAAATATTCATAAATCCCTAGGTTACTACCCAAATCCTTGATTTTCACTAATTAGGTAGTTAATTTGACTAGGAATTCATGCATTAAACTAACATTAGGGTAGAATTCACTTACCTTTTAGTAGCTAGGTTGTGGGGCTCTTTTCCAAGCTCTCATGATCGTCTATGGTGGAAGAAAATGGGGTGAAATGAATAAATCCCGTGTTTTAAAGAATTCACTACCTATTGTGGGTCCGCACCTGCGGTTCAAGGACCGCAGCTGCGGTCTCGCACCTGCAGAATTGGGACAAGGGGTCTGGGCTCACACCTGCGGAACTGAGTCCGCACCATCCGCTCCGCTTCTGTGAGAAAGGGCCCGCACCTGCGAGAAGAGGGCAGCGCATCTAGAGGTCGCACCTGCGAGGCTGGGACCACAGTAGCGATCCCGCACCTGCAATTGGGCAACCGCACCGGTGGTCACACCTAAACAGGTGCACCAGCAATTGCTTCAGCTGGTTTTTAGCCTCGTATGGTGCCTGAGAGGCACCTGGGCCCACTCGAGCCCCCGTCCAAGTATACCAACAAGTCTCATATCATAATACGGACTCACTCGAGCCTTCGGAACACCCAAAACAACGCTGAAACTCAAAATCACACCTCAAAACCCCTAGAATCAAACTTAGGAACTTTAAGTTTTCTTGAATTCGCTAACAATGCGCCGAACTAGCCTATACTACTCGGAATGACCCCAAATTTTGCGAGCAAGTCATGAATGACATAACAGAACTATTCGCGGTTTCGAAATTCCATTTGAAACTCAATAACACAAAAAACATGTCCCAAACCACAATATGAACTTAAGGAAACTCTTATTTCGATATTGGGCGCTGGAACGCCCCCGGGTCATCCAAAACCCATTCCGAAAATATGCCCGTGTTCGAAATCACTATACGAAGCCACCGGAACCGTCGAAACTCAATTTCTAGGTCGTTTACTCAAAATGTTGACCGAAGTCAAATTTGGCCTTAAAGGCCAACCTTAAGGGACCAAGTGTTCCTATATCACTCTAAACACTTCCGAATCCCAAACCACCCGTCCCCGCAAGTCATAAATCACAATAAGCCGTTATGAGAAGTTTCATTTAGGGGAAAGGGGTCCGATAATGCAAAACAACCGGTCAGATTGTTATATTCTCCACCTCTTAAAGATACGTTCATCCTTGAATGGGTCTAGATTCATACCTGAAGTGCTGAATAAGTGCGGATATCTGCTCCGCATGTCCTCCTCGGACTCCCAGGTCGCCTCCTCGACTGGTTGGCCCCTCCATATGACCTTTACGGTAGAAACTCTCTTGGATCTCAACTGGCGGTCATGCTTGTCAATAATAGCAACTAGCTCCTCCTCGTAGCCCAACCTCTCATCCAACTGAATAGTGTTGAAATCAACCACGTGAGAGAAGTCGGCGTGGTACCTCCGGAGCATGGATACATGAAAGACCGGATGAACTCCTGACAAACTGGGAGGTAAAGCTAGCTCATAAAAAACCTCCCCAACTCGCCTCAACACCTCGAAGGGACCTATAAAACTCGGGCTCAGCTTGCCCTTCTTTCCGTACCTCATAATACCCTTCATTCGCAAGACCTTCAACAGAACCTTATCTCCCTCCATAAATGATACATCGCGTGCCCTCTGATTCACATAACTCTTCTGTCTGGACTATGCTGTGCGGAGCCTCTCCTGAATCAACTTCATTTTCTCCAAAGCATCTCTCACTAAGTCGGTGTCATATAACTTAGCCTCGCCAGGATCAAACCACCCGATAGGAGAACGACATCGCCGACCATACAAAGCCTTAAATGGAGCCATCTCGATGCTAGACTGATAACTATTATTGTAAGCAAACTCGGCCAAAGGCAAGAACTGGTCCCACTGAACTCTGAAGTCAATCATACATGCCCTAAGAATTTCCTCCAATATTTGAAATGTACGCTCCGGCTGACGATCAGTCTGAGGGTGAAATGTTGTGTTGATGTGTACCCACACTATCCAATGCTCTCCGGAAGTGCGAGGTGAACTGAGGACCTCGATCTGATATAATGGACACCGGCACATCGTGCAACCGGACTATCTCCCGAATATAGATTTGTGCCAACCTCTCAGAAGTATATGTGATAGACACTGGAATGAAATGCCCCGATTTGGTCAATCTATCCACAATAACCCAAACCGCATCAACTTTCCGCAAAGTCCGAGGCAACCCAACCACAAAGTCCATAGTGATGCGTTCCCACTTCCACTCCGGAATGGGCATCTGCTGAAGTAGGCCTCCTGGCCTCTGGTGCTCATACTTAACCTGCTGGAAATTAAGACACCTAGCCACATACTCCACAATGTCCCTCTTCATCCGCCTCCACCAGTAATGTTGCTTCAAATCACGATACATCTTCGTAGCACCAGGATGAACAGAATACCGAGAACTGTGTGCCTCCTCTAGAATCCTCCCTCTCAGGCCATAGACATTAGGAACACATAAACGACCTTGAAGTCTCAGAACACCATCCTCGCCAATAGTAACCTCCTTGGCACTACCCTGAACCACTGTCTCCCGTAGCTCTGCCAAGTACGGATCATCAAACTGCCGAGCCTTAATCTCTCCCAATAACGAAGACTGAGAAACCACATGTGCTAAAACTCAGCGAGGCTCTGAAAGGTCCAACTTCACCAAGCGATTAGCCAAGGACTGAATTTCCAAGGCTAGAGGTCTCTCCTCTGCTGCAATATAAGCCAAGCTACACATACTCTCTGCCTTCCTGCTCAAGGCATCTGCTACCACATTTGCCTTGCCCAGATGATAAAGAATGGTGATATCATAATCCTTCAAAAACTCAAGACACATGCACTGCCTCAAATTAAGATCCATCTGCTTAAACAAGTGCTGCAAGTTGCGGTGGTCTGTATAAACCTCACAGGACACCCCATACAAGTAGTGCCTCCAAATCTTAAGAGCATGAACAATCGCTGCCAACTCTAAGTTGTGCACAGGGTAATTCTTCACATGAACCTCTAGTTGGCGTGAATCATAAGCAATAACTCTCCCTTCCTGCATCAACACACATCCCAAACTGACGCGTGAAGCGTCGCAATACACTGTATACATCCCCGAACCGGAAGGCAATACCAGAACTGGTACTGAGGTCAATGCTGTCTTGAGCTTCTGAAATCCCACCTCACACTCGTCGGACCATCGGAATGGGGCATTCTTATAACTCAATCTAGTCAATGGAGCTGCAATAGAAGAGAACCCCTCCACAAATAGGGGATAATAGCGCTAGGCCCAAAAAGCTCCTGATCTCTGTAGCTGAAGCAGGACGCGGCCAACTCTGAACTGCCTCAATCTTCTTCGGATCAACCTTGATACCCTCTCCGGATACCACATGCCTCAAGAATGCCACGGAATCCAACCAGAACTCACACTTGGAGAACTTAGCATATAGCTTATGTTCTCGCAAGTTCTGGAGCACAACCCTCAAATGTTGTTCGTGCTCCCCCAGGCTATGTGAGTAAATCAAAATGTCATCAATGAATACAATGACAAAGGAATCAATATACGACCTGAACACCCTGTTCATTAAGTCCATAAATGTTGCTGGGGCATTAGTCAAGCCAAAGGACATCACCAGGAACTCATAATGGCCATATCTCGTACGAAAAGCAGCCTTCGGAACATCTGAGGCCCGAATCTTCAACTGATGATATCCCGATCTCAAATCAATCTTAGAAAACACCCGAGCACCTTGCAACTGGTCAAACAAATCATCGATGCGCGGCAAAGGATACTTGTTCTTAATGGTGAGCTTGTTCAATTGGCGGTAATCAATACACATTCGCATGGACCCATCCTTCTTCTTCATGAATAGAACTGGAGCACCCCACGGTGATACACTCGGTCTGATGAACCCCTTATCCAATAACTCCTCAAGCCGCTCCTTCAACTATTTTGGAGCCATACGGTACGCAGGAATAGATGTAGGCTAGGTGCCTGGAGCTAAATGCAGAAATAAATATCACGATCCGGAGGCATTCCTGGAAGGTCTGAAGGAAATACATCAGCAAACTCTCGAACCACTGGCACTGAATCAATCGTCGGAGACTCGGCGATGGTGACACTCACATAAGCAAGATAGGCCAGACAACCCTTCTCGACCATATGTCGATCCTTCAGGAATGAAACGACCTGGCTGGCTGCACTAACTGAGGAACCTCTCCACTCCAGCCTAGGCGACTCAGGCATGGCTAAAGCAACTGTCTTGGCATGGAAATCTAGCACAGCATGATAAGGAGATAGCCAATCCATGCCTAAAATAACCTCGAAATCAACCATGTCAAGAAATAAGAGATCAGCTCGAGTCTCGAACCCACAGAATGTAACCACATAGGACCGGTAAACCTGGTCTACCACCACAGAATCGCCCACAGGAGTGGACACATATATAGGAGAACCCAAGGACTCACGAGGAACATCCAGAAAATGAGATAATAAGGCTGAAACATATGAATAGGTGGATCCTGGATCAAATAATACTGATGCCTCTCTACCCCATACTGAAATAACACATGTAATCACGGCATCTGAGGCCACAGAATCTGATCTGGCCGGAATAGCATAGAATCTAGCTGGAGCACCGGAAGACTAAGCTCCGCCAGAATGAACAGGAGCTGACTGACCTCCCCCTGATTGGCCTCGACCTCTAGGACGACCCCTGTCGCCCTGTCCTCCACCTCTATGTGGACTGACGGCTGGTGCTGGACCTATAGGCTGATAACCTTGTTGCACTACTTTGCCCCGAAACCTAGGACAATGCCTCTTCATATGACCTGGATCCCCACACTCATAACAACCTCCAGGTATCATAGCCTGCTGCCCCAAAGAGGAACCCTGAATAGCCGGAGAGTGATGTGTACTCTCCATCTTAGCATTGAAGTAGGTACTGGAGGATCTCAGGTGACTGGAATAACCACTGGGTGAACTCTGAATGGCTGGAGGGCGGTAGGAACACTCTAGCATGGCGCTAAAATGATGCCTCGCTGGAACACCTCGGGGAGGTGGTGGGGATGCTGAATATGAAGGCTTTTTGGGCTGACCACTACAAAACTGACCTCTGCCCCTAACTGGGGCACCTCTGAAATCTCTGGAGAATCTAGCCTCTTGTCCTACTGCCCCTGCTCCCTGCTCCTCGACCGATACCCCTCGATCCTGCGGGCAATCTCCACCACGAGCTGATAAGGAGTACCCATATCCACCTCTCGGGCCATGGTGGCCCTAATACCTGGATGCAACCCAACCACAAATCTCTGCACTCTCTCAGCATCAGTAGGTAGTATCATCAGTGCATGGCGAGACAACCCTGAAAATCTAGCCTCATAGTTTGTCACTGACATCTGTCCCTGCTCCAGCTGCTCAAACTGATACTGCAACTCTTCCCTCTCAGAGGGTGGGATATATCTGTCTAGAAACATCTGAGTGAACTGCTCCCAAGTGATAGGAGGAGAATCTGCTGGCCTGCTGAGAATATAAGACTACCACCATCTGCGAGCTCTGCCCTCCAACTGAAAGGTAGCGAAATCCACTCCATGGGACTCTAGTATCCTCATGTTGTGCAGTCTGTCCCTGCACCTATCAATGAAATCCAGGGCATCCTCGCCTCGCTCTCCCCCGAAGACTGGAGGGTGAAATCGAGTCCATCTATCCAATAACTTATGCGGATCGCCGTCTGCAGCTAGTCTGGGCTCAGGTGCTGCTGCCATAGGCTGGACCCTATCCACGGGCAGTGTACTCGGGGTATGATGTACTACTGCTGCCTGACCTGCGGCCTGGATGGTAGGGATCTAGGCTCCCCCTCGCGCCTGAGATGTTGCAGGATCCGTTGGGAATAAGCCAGCCTGGGACATAGTGTCCATAAACCGCATCATACGGCTCATGACCTCCCGGAAGCCTAGCACCGTCATGAAGTCTACTGGAGCAGGATCTGCTGGGGGAACCTTGTCCTGCTCTTCTATGATAGGATTTTCTGGTGGTGGTGCAACTGGAATAGCTCTGGGACGCCCTCGTCCCCTACCTCGGGTCGGTGCCCTCCCCTGTCCTCTGCCACGGCCTCGGACAACGGGGGTAACGGCCCTTCCCGGGTCTGGAACATCGGATGCACGCGTCCTCACCAACTGTGAGAGAATAGAAGAATGAGATTTAGTAAACCATCAACTGCACGATAGAATAAGAATAAGGAGAGGTTTCCTAACACCCTATAGCCTCCTGAAGATAAGTACAAACGTATCTGTATCAATCCGCAAGACTCTACTGGGTTTGCCCGTGACTCGTGAGACCTACGTGAACTTGGAGCTCTGATACCATGTTGTCACGACCCAAAATCCTAACTCAGGTCGTGATGGCACCCAACACCAGGGTTAGGCAATCCAACACTCAGATCACTAAGGATTTTTCCATATTTGATTAAACATCCCAACACGTGCCAAGTTTTAAAGTTCAAAACATTTAATTGAAAAAGATAATTAGCCAATTTAACCAAAAGCAGTCATAAAGAGGCGTGAGTCAATATATATATACAGACCCGCAACCATAATATCTACCACGTGTGTGCCAGGAACTAGTGTCACAAGTCCTACGGGCATACTAACAGAATATACAAAAGATATAATATAATTGTTCCACTGTCTGGAAGAAATAGACGGGAATAACAAAAGAAACTCCATGGTGCTGCCGAAGATCGACAGGAGAAGCAGCTCACCGTGAAGTCAGTTATAGTCTATACTCAGAATCGAGCTCCGGTCTGATAACCGGATGCACCAGCCTCAGAACCTGTACAATTAAGTACAGAAGCGTAGCATGAGTACATAAACAAATATGTACCCAGTGAGTATCCCGCCTAACCTCGAAGAAGTAGTGACGAGAGATCGACTTGACACTCACTAAGGTCCAACAAAATAATTTAACAAGATATGATATCAGTAATAGGAATACGAGGATGATAAAAACAGTAAACATTTAAGATAACAGTAATTCAAATAAATACTGGAAGTAAATAAACAATTACTACTTCATTTTCCCCCGAATATCTTGTCACTTCAATATCCATGAAATCATAAATAATTTAACTTGCGCATGGGGGATAAAGACAACCGGCCTGAGCCATCACAAAAATCATATATGTGCATTGCCGAGGGTCGAACGGCCCGAACCAAAATTTCATCTTTCAATCTGGCTGTGGCGTACGGTTCGCTCCCATGAGAGTGGGGGAAATAAAACTCCGCTCGGGGAATGTAAATTGTGAAGCGGTAACATGCACACACAATATTAACCATAATATATCTTTCAATCTCGCCGTGGCGTACGGCCCATTCCCATGAGAGTAGGGGAAATAATACTCCGCTCGCAGAATGTAAATTTCGAAGCGGTCGCATGCACACATAATATTCTTCATAAATTTATTTTCCAGTGAACAATTCCTTTAAATTCTCAAATTCCATGACCTCAGGGAAACAAAGCCGCATATGACATAAATTCATAAAGCATATAGTTCAATTCAAGGAAAAACACAAGGCATGGTGTAGGCCTAACTACCCGAACATAACAATAATAGTCGCTATGTACGGACTCTCGTCACTTTGTACGTACATGCCCCCCCCCCCTCCCCCACAAACATTAGCACATATTCATTTAAATCACTTAGGGGAACAATTCCCTCTTACAAGGTTAGAAAGGAGACTCACCTCGTGTCGAACCTACTCTTCGGGTCAAGAACGCGCCCAAAACTCCAAACTCGACACTCAAGGACTCGAAACTAGCCAAATGTTATACACATATATCAATTTATACTCAAAAGTATGAAATTCTCCTATTTACTTAGTTATTTCACCTTACTTTGAAAAATCTTAAAATACACCCCTGGGCCCACATGCTCGGATTCCGGAAATTTTTTAAGGAATCAATTACCCATAACCTAAGGATCGTTAATATGTGGTTTTTGTATGATTTCATGGCTAATTAACGAGTAATTTCCGAAATATTCATAAAGCCCTAGGTTACTACCCAAATCCTTGATTTTCACTAATTAGGTAGTTAACTTAACTAGGAATTCATGCATTAAACTAACATTAGGGTAGAATTCACTTACCTTTTAGCAGCTAGGTTGTGGGGCTCGTTTCCAAGCTCTCATGATCGTCTATGGTGGAAGAAAATGGGGTGAAATGAATAAATCCCGTGTTTTAAAGAACTCACTGCCTATTGTGGTTCCGCACCAGCGGCTCAAGGACCGCAG